>PVJI01007609.1:0-77083 GCA_004026765.1 Micronycteris hirsuta
GCTTTGGGATTTCATACAGGCCATGGTAAAGCAGGGCAACGACCTCCCCAAAACCTGGGCTTTTGCTGCCACCTGGTGGCTAACATGGGAGTGACAAACTTCAAGGTGGTAAACCAGAAAGGCAGCTGAAAACCCCTGCTCTGCTCACCTCCCAGGCTCCCTCTTTCTCATGTGGGCTCCGCACCTGGCCCCTTGATTCTGTCTGTTCAAAAAAGAAATAGCTGTCCAAAATGGAGCCCCTTTTACTAAACTGCATCACCAAATCAAAACTTCATGCCTAACTTAATTGCAGTTTCAGCTGCCCCAGGGATGGCATTTTAAACCTAGCAGTCTGGGATTTCCAGGCCAGCACTAGTCAGGTCACCTGCCCGGTGAGACCCCTGCCTTCCCTGAAGGGAAAGTGCCCTTGTCTGAAATAATCTACCCTTTTAACTTCTTAGTCCCACCCTCTTTCTGCCTATAAAAAATTCCACTTTGTATGCTCCTTAGAAAGCCCTTCCAACTGCTAGTCAGGATACGGCTCAATATATGAATCGTGTAATAAAGCTAATAGATCTTCAAATGTATTCAGTTGAAGGTTGTTCTTTAACACTTCCGGTCTTATTTAAGATCTTCTCATTTTGTCACCAGCTTCTTCCCGAATGAAATGTGTTAGCAGCCATGCCTTGTGGTCCAGACCCACCCCCAGAGGACCATTGAGCTTGTCCCGGTGACCTTCTCGCAGACCTCTCAGGGCTCAGGAAACATCAGACACAAATTAGTCCCAAGCCAGGCTGGAAGGCTAGATGAAGAGAAGACTCCCTTCTCGAAATGAGGAAAAAATATTCCAAAAAGGAGATGAGTAAATTCACTAGGATTGAAAATAATCTAATAAACAGCAAGAGTGGAACTCCAGTGTTTGAGGAGTTTTGAAAAGGAGAATGGGGTCAGGATTGCTCCAAGGGCCCCATGTCAGGGACCTGCCCTCAGGGAGTGTCCATCTGTCACAGCAGGTGAGAAACTTTCATGCCCGCACACTGAAACAACTTCATCCCAAAGCTCAGCCCCTTCCTGAGGTAATATCGCTTCCATCCACACAGAAAAACTAGGCTTTTCTAGGAAAAAATGGGTTTGGGGTGCAGACTCCATTCAGGGCTGATGACCACCCAGAATGGAAACGGAAATGTCCACTCAGGAAGTGGGATAAGAATTTTAGAGAGTGCCACTATTCTGAGGAAACTACTTTAGTGTCGCCGTACATGACAAGTGACAGACATGTTCAAGAGCGCACGAAGGGTGAGGTCTTGGTAAAGGGCATCGGGGGCTAAGAGCAGGATCGGGGGATTGGGGAGAAAGTGGTAAGAAATACTTTGAGAAAACAACCTTCTCAATTGTTCCTGAACTTCTGGACCCAACTCTGAAGTGTCCATTGGTTGACTGGACCCCAAAGAGCAAGGGCAGATTTTGGAACAGAATTAAGAGGCAGCCCGCTGCCTCGTTCCCACGTGGGCTGCTTGGTGGGGCGCACCATTTGTGGGTCCACGCAGTGCTGGCAGGATTTAAAATTGAACGGACAGTTAAACACCAATTCAGAGACGGCTGGTGGAATTTGTTGGCCAAACCCAAAGGGCAGATTATCTTCTAAAATAAAAGAGTCAACGAAACATTTGCCAAGATCCACTGTTTCACTCCATAATATAAGATAGACCCAGAAAAGAATCCTAAATGGCTAGACTTATGAAGAACAGGACAACCGCAATTATAGAAAAGAGAGTCAATCAATGATAACCCAGAAATGACTCAGACGTTGGACTTGCCTGACAGAAGATGGAAAAACTGAGCTCTTATTACAAAAATGACCTAAGTAGAGAAAACCTCCTTGAAATGAATGAAAATGGGAAGTGTCAGTAAAGAAACAGAAGATAGTAAAGACACAAAGGAACCCATTGAAAGTGAAACTACACTAGATGGTAGGAATCGCAGATAATCTTCTATAGCTATGAGAGCATAGCTTTTTAACAGGAAGTATTCAAAAGAAAACACACATTTTTAAAATTAAAAAATTATCAGTGAGATGTAAGATAACAAGAAAATTAGTAAACATGAAAATGGAGCCTCCAAAGTTGAAGAAATAACAGAAGAACATTTCATGGCCAAAAACATTCAAAGTTTAAAAAAATCATGAACCCATAGATTCAAAAAAGCTCAGCCAAGCCCAAGCACAAGAAGCATGAAAAAGAACAAAAGAACAAAGCAGGGTCCATCCAGTCCACTTCTTGTTTTTGTAGAAACCCTTCTAGAGCCTTCTTTAAGCTTCAGTAACTATTCAGTTGTTAGCAAAATGTCAACAACAGAAGTTTATTTCCAGAAAAGTCTGTGAAAACACTTCTCTCTCCCTCCCTTCCCCCCCTCCCTCTTCCTCCCCCACCTTCCCCCACCACTCACAACACAACCTAAAGTCTTAAGGCCACTTCTGTCTCTGCCTGGATCACGGTATCACTGCTTTGGCATCTCGGATGACCTGCTTCTATAGGAGCAAGAGCGACTCCCCAGATGCATCCCAGGAGCCTGTGGGAACACAGAGAATGGAGAATACACAGCTGGGCAGTAGCAGTTTCAGATGCTGGATTAAAAGTGAGTGAACACACACCTCCTTCCATTCCTCCATGAAACACCACCAACACTGTGTTGAAACAATTCAAACACATGAGAAAACAAGGATATTGGAAACAGGACTGTAGAGAAAAAAACGAGTCAGGAATTTGATGCACGTGTGTTACCTACCATAGGCTGGTCAACGCCCAATCCCAAGGCTGCGGGAACACCAACCCGAGATATTGGTTGAATTCTCAGTTGGCTATGGTGTCCACGTGATGAAGGAGAGTAAAACTGAAGTTAGAATGAGGGGGGATGCTTTTAGAAAAGTGAGTACATGCTATTTGGAACAGGCACCCTGAACCCCACAATGCAAGAAGCCTGCTAAAAAAATAAAATCAACATTTTAAACAAGGCATACTGTTTCATAACATAATGTAACACTGGATATATCTAGGATAGAATTCAAAATTACACACGAACCATGAAGAAAATCTCAATTGACTAGAAAAGACATTTACCACATGCTAACCCCAATACGACAGGTATGCTGGGATTTTTTTCCCAAACACTTTAAAACGGCTATTTAAAAGCTGATGGAAGAAATAAGGGGAACCCCTCTTGAAATGAATGGAGAGATAGAACGTCTCAGCCGAGAAGTAGAAAATCTAATGAAACACAAAAAGCAAACAAAACAAAGGGACTACACTATATGGAATTAACTACGGATTAGAAAACAAAAGCCTAGTGACCTCAAAATCATAGCGAAGGAAATTGTACAATGTCAAATGTAGAAAAAAGTAGAAATAAAATCAAAAGGTGTCTGTGAACTTAAACTTGAAGTGGTAATTCAGGTGCCTTATACATATAAAATTGAAGATGCTAAAAGAGAGACATAGAGGAATAGAAAGGAAACTAGAATCCAGAAACTTGACAAACCCCAAGCACAAGAAATGTGACAAAGGAAGGAAGGAAGGAAGAGCTAAAGAAAGAAAGCAAAGGAAAAGAAAAGAAAAACCACCACGAGGCACATTTACCCAATTCTTTGCTCTAGGGACCTTTTTCAAGACCCTTCTTTGTCTTCTGTAACTTTCCATTCATTCACTAGTAAAATATCAACCATGGGATTTTATTCCCTGAGAATCCTCCTTGGGTGGTGAATGGGGAAGTGATGGGAGCGAGGAAAACAAAATTAGAGTAAGTGGATGTTGTCACACAAGCAGAAAAATCCCCAGATCCGCTCCCCGCTAGCGCTGAGGCTAACAGACCACACCCCACCGGCCTCTCCCCTGACTCTGCAAAGGACAGAGGGCGTGACTCAGGCTGTGAGGGGTCCGAGTCGTGTTGGCCTGTGGGCATCCTAATGAGAAGCCCTGTGCTTTAGAGACGTTGAACCCTTTGATGGCCTCCCTCTGGAGACCATCTTCTTCCAGACTCTTCCTCAAGAAACTCCAAAGCTCACTCCTGAGGAAGCTGACATCCCTACAGTGTTGACAGCAATGGGACCGTCTTGAAATGCCCCTGTGTTGGGTCTGGAGTCCCAGGTGCACTTTCCGGTGTGAACTACGTTCATCTCAACACGAGCCGGGCGCTAAAGTCCCGATCAGCAATGGAAAATCCTCCCTCTAACCCTCCCGGGGAAGTGACCATAGACTGCGCTGGGAAAACGTGCTGAGTTAGGCAGCAGAACACGTCTGACAACATTCCCGCTGGAGATCTGGTGCCTGCCCAGTTCTGGGACCCCTTCTCTTCCCCCTCGGCCTTGATTGTCATCTTCAGAAAGGGATCCGATAGACTCCCAGGGAAGCTCCCCCAACATTGACCCTGAGCCTCTGTCAAGGTTAATGTCTCCTGGGACCCCATCTGGTAGACGCGTTGTCCTTTTTTTTTAAATCAGATAATGCGTTGCTTTCTACTCACTGCATCGAACTTACAAATTGCTTGAGGATGATAATTAGGTGGAAGGAATTTGGAGAAGAGCAAAGAAGGGATTAACACCAAACACAGGACACTAGTCACTGTGGGTCGGATAGGTGGATACGTTCTGAGTGAGTAGAGGTACAGGGGGTAGATGCGGCTTCCATTTGTTATTCTTCCTAAATCGTACATTATCACTTCATGCACACTTCTTTAGGTACGATATGCTCACAATAAAAGAAATTTAGAAAAATAAAAGAAAATGCACCAGATGCTTTTCCTTTCTCCTGCCTAGAACAGAGAGGCAGAATAAATGCAGAAGTAAAAGTTCCCATGAGCAAACACAAGAAAAGGTGAAAGAACCGCCCTTGTGGGCTTTTTGGAGTACAGGGAAACAAATTTACCAGGAATCCTTGAACAAAGTAACTGGAAAAGAAAGAGAAAGAGCCAAGGGCAAGGGCAAAGCCCCGCCTCATGCCGTTCTGATGAAGCAATGCCCCTCCTCCCTCACTGACTCTGCAGCCCATCCAGGGCACGTCCAGGGCACGTCCAGGGCACTTTCAGACAGCAGGTGGGAAGGAGGAAAGATGCCCATCAGTGTGGAATCGTTTGGGGACTCAAGGACAAGACAAGAGTGATGCCTGGCTGCCTACTACATGGAATTCCCCGAAAATGAATTCTTTTCTAAATATGATTTGATGCTGTAGTAGTTAATAAAAATCTCATGAGGGAGGGTGTTCCCTAGTCAAAGAGGCAGGGAGGCATCCTCCCCCGTTTTTTGGCATTTACTTTAGAAAACTTGTGTTGTAAATTCTTTCCCCTCCTCTTAAAACTGTATGTAAACCTTCGAAATAACTAAAGAAGCCCCTATGTGGGTTAACAACTCAGGAATGTCTTTCTCTAGGAGCTGAGGCCCAGATCTTCCAAATGCAAACATCAAGGAAGACAGTGTCCCTAATTTACAGTTTGCAGGGGAAGGTGGGGCCTCCGTTTCCTGAGAGCCTGCTCCAAGTACAAGGGACCTCTGGTCATAAACACGTAAGGAATGTAGATTTTCTGATATATTTTGGATAGTAACCCCTTCTGGGATATATGGTTTGCAAACATTTTCTCCTGTTCTGCAGGCTGTCTTCACTTTGCAAAGATGCCCAGGAACCCTACCGCACCTGCGGAGCTCTGTTGGATCACAGGCACAGGTGAAAACCCCAACGGCCCCGCCACCTCCTACAGGCTTTCTCCACAGACACACGCACCCTGTGGGCAGGTGCCGCTCTGACCAGCCTTAAACAGACCAGGGGCCGTGAGTCGAGATGCTCAGACTCCGTGAACAGAGGCCCGTGCCCACTGTTTGGTGACTCAGCTGCTGAGATGATTGAGGTGCGGGTCATTCACTGGGGCATGGTGGGGGTGGTAAAAGAAGGTAACTGGGACAAGATTGGAACATAACTGAAGATGAAAAACATTATGAGAAAGTTACTAGGGAAGGTGAACATCCATCTTGGTTTGGCCAAGAACGAGGCCAGTGCCTGGATTGACACTGTAGACTGCTAAAACTGGGCAAGTACTAGAACTGGGAAGACATGGTCATCCTCTCAGGCATTCTGGAATTCAAGCCTGATTTCAAAGGAGTTCAACAGAATCCCACATAGATATTTAGGGGTTGGTGTACCTGGGGGTTCATCAGAAGTGGGAGTCAGGTAGAAACCTGGCTGGTTCCCCACGGAAGCTGGACACATATGAAGGTCCTGGAAGAACCGAGAGCAACCTGCTGTTTCTCCCCTTGCGGAACAAAGAACCCATTTTAAAAAGAGCCCATTCTAATGAGGAGACAGTCCATGTACATACGGGGCAGCATCCGGGACAGCGGTTGAGGGGGCTGGGTAGTTGGAAGGGCGGGGCAGGAGCGAGGGGCAGGGAGACTCTTACAGACCATGAAGTCTGCCAGCCCAATTCTCCAAGCTCAGCCTCCAAGGGTATTGGTCAGAGATGAGGGGCAATGAAAAGAAAAATGTGTTCTGTTTATCCTCCTCCTCTCAGCAATGTCTTCAGACATTCTCTCCGGTGCCGTTGCTTTGGGAACAGACGTGCAGAACAATAACCCACACGGGGAACTATTGTGACCAGAACATGGTGAACGCAGCGTTGACTATGACATTCATTTTGTAACTGAATGCAGGTCCAGCTGCCCTCTGCTTCGAAAGCCAACACTGGAGAGGGGTGCTGATGGAAAGGAAAGTGGTTTTATTCGGGTGCCAGCAGCCTGGAAGACGAGGGGCTCTCATTTCAAAGCTCATCTGAGCCTTTGAGTCATCCTGGCCAGTTTTTATAGGGGACCCGTGGGAAGAGGGGAACTAAGGAATTCCTGGTGACGTGCGTGCACTTTCTCTTGCGTGAGTTCAACGCTACCTCCTGTGTGCATCGTCATGTAGTGTCAAAGCTCCGTCCGCAGCTTCACTGCTGATAGCCAGGAACGGGAGGTGCAGGGCAGCGTCTCTGCTGGGTCCGATACGCGTCATTGATGCTGATCCAATTTCTTGTTTTGGGGGTCATTCCTTGGTTAAGCAGAAGCTGCAACTGCTGATGTGTATAAATACTTACAAGGAAACTGTTAATACACGAATCTTCTATGAGTTTGTAGGTACAGCCTATCCTATAGCTACCACCTGATTAGTATCATAGATTTATTTCAATCACTGTTCAACCCCAGGAGAACTGAATCCAGGGCGGTGAGTAGCTGTGTCAGTGGAGAAATTTAATGTCAGATTTCCTTGAGAACAACAGAAGGTGTGCCAGGCAGGTGTGTGCTTCACTCTGCCTCTGACGATGAAGAGAGAGATTTGCCTCTGGGGACACGCAGGACACGAGGAAGCTGACATGATACCCTGAAAATTCATGACAGAGTGCTTTTGTCTGAACTTCATGGTAGGAGAGGAAAGGAGAAGAAAGGGAATTGCAGGCCCTGCTGCATGACACCCCATTGGCTCAGGGATGAGGGGGCACCTTCAGAACGAGGAGGGAGCCTGCGAGCACAGGGCAGGTTTTGGTCGCACTTCCCCATGAACTTGCACCACTGTGGTAAGTGCCACTGCCCACATATGAAAAACACTGATAATCAGCCTCATCCTCAGACTGGAGCCCAGCGATGATCAGGAAGGCCGTGTTTCCAGACTTGAAGCCAGAGAAGCGATCAGGGATCCCTGAGGACCGAGTATTTACATAATAAATCAGAAGTCTGGGGGCTGTGCCTGGGCGCTGTTGATACCAAGAGACATCAGTGTAACGCCCAATGTCATTACTGCTTCCACCACAGGAGATGGTGACAGACTGTCCTGGAGCCCCAGACACTGAGGGAGGCTGAGTCAGCGCAGCCTGCGCCCAGGAACCTATAAAGAGCAAAAACACACTCTGGTAAGTTCACTGCTGGGATCCAGGTGAGACTGAAAGAGGAGACAAAGGATTGGCCCAGATGTCCCTGTGAGCCCTTCCTGGGAGGCCTGACCTGAGCCCTGAGTGAGGAGAGTAAGGAGGAGCAGAGCCCAGGCCATAGCAGAGATGCCCCAAGAACACAGACTTCTGAGCCCCCAAGCTTGGTCCTGGCTCCCCCAGACCTCTCTTATCCCCTCCCCCTGCCTCAGAGGAGGGACTGGCCTCATGCAAATCTGCTTCCTGCACCTGCCTCTCCCTATGACCCTCAGACCTAGCCCCTTGATTATAGATATTCTGCACACTGGACAGGGAGCTCAGCTGAAGGATTAAAAGCCTTTGATCTGTACTTTCTGAGTCGGGATAAGCTGAGTCCATGATTGGGCCCAGGAAATGAAGACCATCTTGGGTGGCCCTTTCTTTCCTGTTGCAAGGATCGCTGTGGTATCCCACTGAGGAATCTTAGGACTTCGGCTTCTTGCTCTGAGGGATGAAGGTGAGGACAGGGTGGAAGGCAGAATGGGAGAGATTCATGCTGTTTCCAGGGACACCAGGCAAACCTGGGTACTTCTGATTTTCCTTCCCACCTCCCTGGCCCTTCTCCGTGGGTGCCTTCTCATGCACTGCTCTGCCCCTGCCTGAGGATTGGCTGTGCCCTGGAGTGCATATTGAATCTTGTATAAAGAACCTATTGGGGTGTAACAGATTTGGGACCCTGCCCCCATGTCTCTTTAGAGATGCTCAGGGGAATACAGCTCCCAGGGCTTCATCCAGGTCAGGCTAAACCACAGCAAGGACCTTCCCCAAGTCCAGGCCCTCACCCCACTCTGGTAGCCATAGACAGTGTGACACGTACCAGGGAAGGCACCTGAGTGGGAGCTGGAAATCCCTGCTCTGCTCCTACACCTACTATCAAAGCATTGGACAGACAACAAAATCAACCCCGGCGGGAAGGTTGCATAAGAAAAATGGATTGAGAAGAGACCAGTTGGCTCCTCAAAATGTTAACAGGAAAAATATTGCCTGAAGGAGAGGCAGCTCAACACGATTAAGAATGACGTAATAGAAAGCAGAACATGAACTCCGAGATGAAAGGATCGAGAAGAAGGGACTTGGGTCAAGATTGTTCTAAGGGCACAAGCTCTCGTCCATCTGTCTGTCCCGTGCAACAGGTGATGTTCCCCGTCTTGCCCACTTAGTGCACACTGACCGCTCACACCGCAGCTGTGTGCCTTCCTGAGGCAAAGTCTGCTCATCAGCAGAGATGCTTAACCTAAGGGGTGTCTAGAGGTACATTGGTTTGGTGATACGGCTCCAATTACAGCTGACCGATCCTTCCAGAATAAAAATGTCCCCTCAGGAAATGGACAAGGTGTTCCATGGTGTGTGAATGTTCAGAGAAAACTATTTTGCTGTCACTGTTAATATCTTGTGACAGACAATTCCAACTGAACAAGGGAAGAGACTTCATGGCCAAGGGTGGGAGAAGCTGAAATTTGGCCCCTGGGGTAGAGGGAGAAGGAGAAGGATGTTCGGGGGAAGTGACACCTTTAGCTTTGTGACTGTTGTTTGTGTGTTTTCAACATTTAGGTGCTTTCTTACTTTTAAACTAGTTTAGACAATAATGTGTACAATTTGAGATGATACCAAGAGAGATAATAAATCAATGACCTGCTCAGAAACCCACTAGTCAGGGCATGGATGCCTGGATGAGAGACCAAAAGTCTGAATCTTTCTGTCTCTTAGCATCCCCATGGAGGGGCCCCTGGGAACACAGCAGGTGTCTAGGCATTTTCTGCAAGACGCAAATGTCTGACCTTTATGAGGATCAACCTTGACCTCTGTTCCATGTCCTATTACTGTAAATTGAGAAGCCTCATTCCATGCTACAGGTGTACTCAATTTCATTTGAAATATCCTGGATACTTGTGCTCACACATTAAAACGTCAAACAGTTAAAAGAAACAAAATGCCTTCAGTTGGGAGGCAAAAGGACCAATACAAAAAAAAATCAGTGTTAATCAATTAAATCAATGCACATAAAATAAACCTATACAACATCAACTTCAATTCACTTATCTCTCTGTACAAATTAAAACTGATGTTTCTCTGCATAAACACAATTTCTTAAGAAAAGTAAAATATGTGGGGAAAATGCTGTGGAAAACACGTGACACCGACCCCTGGAATCTGCAGGCAGTTGGGTGGGAATCTGAGTATCAGTCCATCTGGTTGTGCTGACAATGCCACTCCGGGGGTGAGTTTACAAAGAGGACACAGAAACATGTAACGCTCTTCTACTGAAAATCATCTGGCACATTTTTACAAAATTAGAAAAAAACAACTTACCAAAATGTTTTAATTAAATAATTAAGAGAGAGCCCTGGCTAGTGTAGCTCAGTGGATTGAGTGCGGGCTAGGAACCAAAGGGTGCCAGTTCGATTCCCAGTCAGGGCACATGCCTGGGTTGCGGGGCAGGTCCCCAGTGAGGGCCATGTGAGAGGCAACCATACATTGCTCTTTCTCCCTCTCTTTCTCCCTCCCTTCTCCTCTCTCTAAAAATAAATAAATAAAATCTTTAAAAAATAATAATAATTAAGAGAGAGAGAGAGAGAAATTGTATTACTTGAGAAAATGTAGGTCACCATTTCTGCAAATTGTTTCCCGTATCAGGAAAACAGACACACAGAAAAGTGGTTTTTCCAGAAATGTCATATAGGGAGAATCCTGTTTCCTCAGCATCTAGCTACTAGTTTTCTCCACAATACACAGGACAAGACCCCTCACTACCGCCTGAGCAGGAAATGGCTGCACCCCCTCAGAATCAGACACACGGGAGGGGCATTGGCGTAGGCCTGCCCTCCCACTCCCATGTGGAATATCCATGTTAAAAACCGGTCATGTTATACGTTTGGGGCAAGTGCTGGATGGCTCCAAACATGAAGACCAGAACTTAGCTTCCCCACCTCCTGTCTGTTGCCTCCACAGAGACACACCCCACAGGCACTGGATCCTCTGTCCTGAACTGTAGCGACTCTGGGCTGTCACTCAGGGCTCTATTCTCGGTCTTCAAGAGAAGACACCCCTTCCCGTTGGTGCTCTGATCAGTGAGCAGCTCCAGGGTCCATCTAAATCACTCTTTCGGTCATAAATGAATAAAGCATGAAGGTATTTACCATTTTCTGGGAACTAAAGAATATCATGAAAAAGAATTGTGAAAAAATCGAAGCATGTGAACATCGTGAGAAAGACCGAGTTACTAGATAGAGTGACCAGCATTCTGGCTGACACAGGAATGAGGGCCCACCGGGCACACTGCAGCTTCCGGTACTAAAATCAAGAGAGTGCAGATGGTCATCGACCAGAGCTTCTTGAACTTAAACCCAGTGTCCATCAGAAGTCCAACAAAATCTCGCACAGATATTTAATTTTGTATACTTACTCGTCACTATAATGTGAAGTCTAGGCAAAAATGTGTTTAGATAGCCAAGGAAATTAGACATCAGTGAGAACTCCATAGGAACTGGGGAGAGGCTCACAAATATCTCTTCCTTGTAGAACCCAGAAACCACTGGGGGAAGATCCCATTCTACTGAGAAGAAAGTCAGGTGCTGAGTGGTTTCAAAACTCTGTCGTTTGTGCACAAAGAACAAGGAAGGTGCAGGGAAGGAATGAAAAGAAAAGCAATAGCAGGATTAACACCAAAGCCAGCACAGCAGCTCTCTGGGGAATGGGACAGATGGATATGCTTTGGGTGGGTAGATCTGGCCATGGGTAGATGTGGTTCCTATTTATTACTCTTCCTTAAATTGTGAATATTCATCTCACACACTCTTCTTTGGGATGATGCATGTAACAGCAGAAGGAATTTAGAAAAGTCAACTGAAACATACCTGAATTCTTTTCCTTTCCTTAGCTACATAGAGAAGAGCTAAGAACAAACGCAGACAGGGATGAAATTTTTATGACAACCTGCACGTAGAAGGTGAAGAACTTGTCCTTTAGCCTTTTGGAGGTGGTGGAAAGTCACCTAGAACCTTTGGCGCTGGGAAAGAGAATGACAGCCAGTGGAAGGACGAGCCCCCCTGGCTCAGCGGAAGCCGAGGCCCAGGCCCCTGCCTGCCCTCTCTGCTTCATCCAGCACAAGCTAAAAGACAGGTAGAAAGAAGGAAAACTGCTCCTCAACAGGAAAGCCTTGCGAAGAAGCTCTAAAAACGAAAGGAAAATGAAGCTTTGGCTGCCTCCTACAGATTTCCCTGAGAGTATTATATTTTTATTTCCTCATGTGAAGTGATGTGAACCTTGGGTTTTTCATGCCTTAGATCCAAAAGGATCACTCTGCCCCTGGGTTGTGACAGAAGAGACAGATAAACTAATGGGAGTCCATCGATTGATGAATGCATAAATAAAATGCGGCCTGTCCATGCAATGCAGTATTATTTGCCCAGGACATGAAGTCCTGATACATGCTTCAACCTGAAGGAACCTTGAAAATACTTTGGGAAACAGGGAAAGTCAAACACAAAAGACCAGGTCGTGTGTGATCCCACCTATGTGCCATGTCCCGAACTGACAAAACCACAGAGACAGAAAGTAAGTGACTGGCTGCAAGGGGTTGAAAGAAGAGGAGATGGGAGTGAGCGCTAACGGATGAGGTGTTACACTGAGGGGGATACAAACGTTCTGGAGTTATGGAGTGTAATGGGTGTGCATACTTGTGAATATAATAAAAACCACAGGACTATACACCTTGAAATGTTGTATGTTATGGAATGTGGACTCTAGAAAAATAGATATTAAAGGAGGTGCTGGTGCTACAGCTTACTCTCAAATAACTCAGAAAATGAATGTTATGTGTGTGTGCATGAGTTATATATATATTTATGTGTGTGTATATACCTGTACTTAAAGACACACACACACACACATGCATATATGCTGAGATGAAAAACAGGGAAATGTAATGAAAATCAAACACAGTAAATTGTTAAAAGTGGTGAATGAGGAAAAAGGTTATATAGGATTTCCTTATATTATCTTTAAAATTTTAAGTTGAAATTATTTAAAAATAAAATAATAACAAAGAATAAACAAATGAAAGCCTGAGTTTATGATTAAAGGAACTTGAGTGAGTTCAAAGGAGGTTTGGGTCTCACTTCCCCATGAACTTGCACCACTGTGGAGAGTGTTACCACTCCTATATGAAGCACAGTAATAATCAGCCTCGTCCTCAGCCTGCAGCCCAGAGATGGTCAGGGAGGCCGTGTTGCCGGACTTGCTGCCAGAGAAGCGGTCAGGGATCCCTGAGGGCCGACTGCTGGTATAATATATCAGGAGTTTGGGGGCCATGCCCGGTTGTTGTTGGTACCAGGAAACATGATTAGTACCACCGATATCACTGCTGCTTCCAGCACAGGAGATGGTGACTGACTGTCCAGGAGACCCGGACACTGAGGGAGGCTGAGTCAGGGCAGCCTGGGCCCAGGAACCTGAAAAGAGCAAAAACACACTCAGTGCTCAGTTCAGCACAGGGCCATGTGAGTCTGAGGATGAGATAAAGAATCAGCCCAGATGTTCCCATGGTCCCCTCCCTGGAGGTCTCACCTGAGCCCTGAGTGAGGAGGGTGAGGACAAGCAGAGACCAGGCCATGGTGGAGACCCCACAAGAGTGTTGCTTTCTGAGACCCCAAATCTGAGCCTGGCTTTCCCAGACCTCTCTTATCCCCTCTTCCTGACTCTGAGGAGGGAGGGGCCTGCATGCAAATCTGCTTCCTGCACCTGCCTCTCCTCACCTCAGTCTGACCTGACTGAGATATTCCTGCAATCCTGAAAAGAAAGAAAAGATTTCTGAAGAATTAAACTCTTGCCCTGGCTGGGTATCTCAGTTTGTTAGAGCATCAGTACTGATATGCTGAGGTTGCCAGTTCTTTCCCCAGTCAGGGAACATCCAAGAATCAACCAAGGAATGCATCAATAAGTAGAAAAACAAATGGATGATTCTCTCTCTCTCTTCCTCCCTCCCTTCCCCTTTCTCTCTCTCTCTCAAATCAATCAGTAAAACATTTTAAATCAAATTAAACTCTTTAACATGTTCTAAGTAAGATTAGACTCAGTCCAGGACAGTATGCAGAAATGAAGCCAGTCCAGGGAGACACCTACCTTTTATGGTGCGAGAGTCATGGAGGTTCCTGAGGGCAAAACCTCAGGACTTCCCTTCTGCATTGTGTGGAGAGGGGTGAGTGCAGGGTTCCAGGATGGCTGACAAAGCTTCAGTGGCTCCATTTCCCTGGTATGAATGGTATATCTGGGGAGTAAGTTTTGCCCTCAACCCTTTCTTATTCCCCTTAGGATGGCTCCTCATGAATGGCTCCATCCTCTGTCTTTGCTGTGGTTTGGGACTGAAGTCTGACACCAAGCCCTTAGACACATTAGCTCTTATAAAAGATAATTTATTGGGCACAACTGTTTTGGGATAAAAGGGGTTCAGAGGGAAGCAAGTCCTCAAACTTCATCTGGGACAGCATAAACCACAGAAAACACCTTCCCCACATCCGGGCCCAGGCCGCCCCCTTGTGGCCTAAAATGGTGCATCCCAAGCACCAGAGAAGGCCGCTGAGCAGGAGCTGGAAATCTGTTTGCTTCCTTCCCATTTTCTGTCCTTCCCCACTCAGCTCAGGCCCCCTGATCCCTTCTATTTCCCTCTAGCCCACACCAGGTGGCCCAGATGCTCACCTCAGGACTATTTAGCATGTCCCACCACAGACTTGACACAAGAGAATTGCTTGGGAAGCCGCTCTTGGCTCAAGGCTGAGGAAACACTAAATAAAACCAAACCAAATGGGAAGGCTGGATGAGAAACACGAGACTAAGTGAACACAGGCTGACTTCCCCAAATGTGGAAAAAAAACATTGCACCAAGAGGAAAAATCTCTGTAGGACTGAGAAGTCCCAGGGGCTTAGAATAGCAGAAATTAAGGTGTCAGATGGACTAGTGCCTTCTGGAGGCTCCAGGGAGAATCTGTTTCCTTTCTCTTCCAGCTGCTAGGCTGCCAGCCTTTCTTGGCTAGAAGACACATGAACTCCAATCTCCGTTCTATGGTCACACGTCTTTCTCCTTTTCTGTCCGCAAATCTGCCTGCACCTTCTTCTTCTAAGGACACATGATTATATTAAGGCACACTGGGTAGTCCAGGATAATGTCCCTTGACTTTGTATTGGTTAGGATTCTACAGAGGAGCTGAACCAATAGGAGATCTCTCTCTCCCTCCCTCCCTCTCTCTCTGTGTCTCTCTCCTCATATCTATGATTACGAGGAATTGACTCATGTGATTATAGAGACTGAGAAGTCCCACAATCTGCAAGCTGGAGGCCCAGGAAAGCTGTTGGTATAATTTAGTCTGAGTCTGAAGACCCAAAAACCAGAGGAACTGATGATCTAGTCTGAGGGCAAAGGGATACGAGCTGTGATTGTCCCGGCTCAACAGTGAGACAGCAAAAGAGGGGTAAATTCTTCCTTTTGTTCTGTTCAGGCCCTCGGTGCACTGGATGATGCCCACCCACATAGGGAGGGTGATCTACTTTTCTGAGTCCACCAATTCAAATGTTAATCTCATCTGAAAAACTGCTCACAGACCCTTCCAGAAATAATGTTTAATCCAGGCCTCCTCTCCTTGGTCAGTGAAGCCAACACATAAACTATCGCAGTCTCCACTGCGAGATCCTTCAATCGTATCAGCAAAGTCCCTTTTGCCTTATAAGGTAACGTTCACAGGTTCCAGGAGTTGGGACCTGGAAATCTTTGGGGGTCATTATGGAGGCTACAGACCGGCCTTCAAGTCCTACAGAGGCACCCACAGGAAATGCTCTCAGGGGCTGTTCTCAGGATGTTCTGCACAATAAGTAGCACGATGACATATTCCACAAACGGGAGTTACCCACAACCGATTTTTAAAAGTCACTTAAAATGATCTGCCAGTCCTCCTTTTCTTGGAAACCTGGGAGGCTGTTCCAACTACTCGAGTCTGCACAAAGAGAGAACTCACAAAGAAAAGTTCTAGAAACATCCACGGGTACAATATTTATGAAAACCTGGGGTGATGTTCCTACTGCCTGAGACTGCACAAAGAGAGAACTCACAAAGAAAAGTTCTAGAAATAAGCACTGGTAGAATCCTGTCTCGCTCACAGTCTAGCTACTGGGACTCTCACTATTGCTTCCCGTGAGAATATGTGTCACCATAAACCTAAGAGAACATTTTCCTTGCACAATCACAGGAGTTTTAGGAAGTCATTTATGCATTCCTACACTTGTCCCCACTGGGTTCTTTTTTAAGGGATTCCATCCCTCCCATCACAAGCACGGAGGGGCTTCCAGCGTGAAGCCTCCGTAACATATGGTGGTACCTCTCAACCTCCTGCCCTTTCCTTCCCAACACTATGTAATTTTTTTTTTAATTTTTGACCAGGCAATTATGTTTTTTAAAAAATAAATTGTAGATATTTTTTCCATGTATCAAAGTTCATTAAAGAACTCCCTAAATTATTAAGTCATCTTCATTCTTCAGGAATTATTCATTCACAGAGCACACCATCATTTCATATCTTAAATCCTAGAGCTCTCATGCACTCCTTGTGGGCCTCGATTAGGTGTCCACAGCGTTCACCTTTCTCAAGGATGCACGCATCGTGTGCCTTCGTGGTGTCCGGGCAGGCACAGCAGGGCTTCAGTGGATTCTTCTCCTGCATCTCAGAAGGGGCAGAGCTGGCCGCCACCACCCAGCACCCTGCAGGCTGAAAGCAGCAACTAGTATGGGCACTGTGCGCTGTGACTTCTATCCCAAGCATGGTTAGGTCGAGATTCAGGTCTTTCCCCTTCAGGCTTACTTTATTTTATTCTATTTTTCTTTCTTTAAAAAAAAAAATTGTTGTTCTATTACAGTTGTCCCAAATTTCCCCTGTTGTCCCCACCCTGTTTCCTGTCCATGGGTCATTTATACCCTTCCCCTTTCCCCCTCCCCTCATCCCCCTCCCCCCTCTCCTCTGGTCGCTGTCAGTCTGTTCCTTGTTTCCATCCCTTCAGGCTTACTTTAGGTGATCCTAGAAAAAAATATTTTCCTCTTTCAGTTCGTATCTATCTCATCCCCAGCCTCTCTTAGCAGAGACCCAGCTGCACACACACACACTCACACACGCACACACACAGAACAGCTCCTTCAAAAGCATGCCCCCTCCCTGTCTTCCCTCACTGGTTTCTAAAGTCTCCATGGTGATCATTAGACTGCAGTGCAGATTGACTGAATTTTTTAACATTTCCAAAATGAAAATAGCACTATTTCATTGCTAGTTAAGGAGAAACAATTATGATAGAAAACATTTTAAAAATATAGAAAAGTATTTTTACAATAACCAGCATTAACATTTTAGTGACCATCTTTAGGACACGTTGACCTGCTCACCTAAGACGTCCACGAGTGTGAATTACATATATCCCAGAAGCGTGGGGCCCTGTAACTTCCAGTCCTCTTCCACACCCAGGCCTAGTGTAACCCAGGCATACGGTCAACACTGTGAAGCATTACCTGAAGCAATGAAATAAATGAGTGTTATATCCACATTTAATCTTACACGAATGGGATTGTATAACTAATCAAGTGTTCTGCATTTTGCTTTCAAATATTACAGCCTCATATTTTTCGTGTATCAATCTCAGTATGACAAGCAACCAGATCATGAAAATAAGGATGGGCAATCTTCAAGTGGATTCCCTTTTCAGTTTACGCCCCACAGATGCACTTGCTGCCCTCTCTAGCACTCTCCTAACGCTCGCCTCTGCCCCAGTCTTTTATGTTCTCAAATTGACAGAGCACTTGACCCTCTCAGCACTTGTACAGTCTGTCCTCACGCCCCCAATGGCTGCTTCTTGCAAGAAGACGGGAGTCTGCTTGCATTTGTAACTTTCCATACCACCCCTTCGGTTTCTTCAGAGGATTAGTTACAACTTGCCACTTTAAGACAATGTTCTTCTTGTTTTTTGGTGGGATTTTTTTTTTTTTTCTGTTTTCATCCTAAACCTTATGAGGACAGACTGCGCATCTCAGAACATTGCATTAGCAGCCACTCAAGGATAAATATTTGCTGAATGAGTCTATAAGATAGGAGGGAAGGGGAAGCTGAGCCTCCAGTTCCAAGGTGAAGAAATTGAGTTTCTAATCAGCTCTGTTCTAGGTGACAATCCCAGATCCACGGGGGATTGATGCAATGACCTCATTTGCATTCATTCATTCATTCATTCATTTATTCATTCATTCATCTATGTAGATGGAAACTATACACTCTGCTAGTTCATAAGCATGGGGATGTCTGGAGGAATGGCAGGGTCGATCCACAGAAAGTAACCAGCCTTACCACCCTGCCTGTTACACTCAGCCACCACGACCTTCCTTTAGCCTTTGGTAAAAAGACTCAGGGTCATTTGGATGAGAGGGATACAGTGCCCACCGCCCCTTTCAGAAAATGCCTCACAGTCTGAGGAGGCTGAGTATTTCCCAGGCATGGGTGAGGAAGCTCGTTTCAAAAGACCCTAAGGAGATCCCTCAAGCCAACCTGAATGGCAGGGCTGGGGCCCACACTTTGCTCCTAACCCCTCCCTCTTGGCTCACCAGGAAAGGGTCCTCACCCATCTGAGTATTGCCATCCCTGCTGAGAAGCCTGACTTTTCGTGCCTAAAGGGACCGGCAAAAAGCAGGCACCAAAACCAGACACATGTGGAGGATTCCAGGTCCCTAGCGCCCCCTGCTGGCGCCTCAGGACATCCCCAGGTTTAAGAGGAGCGGCTCTGCGAGAGGCCCACACCAGTCTCTGGCGAGGTGCCTCCCCAGCCTCTCCTGGGCGTCGTTGACCTGCAGGAGCGTGCTGTCCGCAGTTTGTTTTCAGGTCCAGCTGCAACTTTCTCCAAAGGGATTTGTTGGTGAGAAGCAGAAAAGCCTTGCCTGGAGGGGAGCGGACGCTGAAATCATTTCAAGGACTGGGGGAGGTGAGTAAAGCAAACGCCGGAATTTTTGGCTTCTTAAAGAGCTCTGGTAAACCAAATCCGAAGGGAAATCGGAGGAGAGTACACTCTAGAGAGGGGACAATGTAAATGAACCTGGCTGGGCTCTCCTCTCCCCGAGGGGTTACAAAAATGGTCAAGTCCAGAAAGTAGGGAACATTGGACTAGCTAACGGCAGCGCCATCTTTTCTAGATGAGAGAGGTGGAGGTGGGACGAGAACCCTCGCTCCGGGGACCGAGAGGTGACCTTGGCACCCTGCAGAGGGAGAGGGTGGAGAGCTGGGGCAGGTTGGGGTTGGGATGTTCATACCTCCCTCCTCTCCTTCATCGTACCAGGGGCACCCTGCAGCGTAGCCCACCCCCGATCCCACCCCCACCCCCTCTATTTCATCCCCAGGCCCCTCCTCACCCCCCATTAACACGCCGTGCAGCCTGGTGGGTGTGGCCCCAGGCAGCTTCCTCCCCATCCTCTCCACGGCTAAAGTCAACCCTTTCCCGGCGCCCTGGGCGACCCCACTCGTTATTTCAGGATCTCGCAGGTTTTCACCCGAGAAGGAACGTTAAAGCAGGATTGGTCAGACACTGCTGTTTCCGGCGGAGCGGAAGCTTTTGAATCCATTTCCGCTTCTTTCCCTCCAGCCGCTCTGCTGGAGACCGCGTGGCGACGTGCACGGTCTGTGGAAACTGTAAGTTCAATCCCCACTTTCTCGCAGGTTGAACTTGCGCTAGTCACCAGGGACCCTCATCCCCTCCCTTGCCTCTATTTTCCAACAGAAAATGAGTTATCCCAACGGGGGCTGGAGAAAAGAAATAGGTGGTTCATTCGCGTGAGCCTAGGCCACGTGCTCCGTAAAAATGGCTGCGCAGTTTTGCGTTTTAGATGTAACAAGTCGCTGGACTCCAGCATCTGTGTTTATTGTGTCTTCTTAGTTAGTCGGCTGTGTATACACTTGAGATGGGTGGATCGCCCTGGGAATCGGGCTCCTCAAGAGGTGCCAGGGTCCGAGGAGCAGAAACGTGGCTGCAGGACCGTAGTCCGTGTTCATGAGCGGGAAGGGTCCCTTTTTAAAGAGGGCAAAGGCCGTCACTCAGATTGTCCTCTGGTGCAGCCGGTGAGAAACGGGTGGTCAGGTTTGGAGGTAGGAGGTGATTCCCGCTCAAAGGGCCGGATTGTGTTCCCAGTTTTCCGTTTTCTCAGCAGTGTTCTCAAAGATTTTCACAGGAGCCTGTATCTTCTTAAATACTCGTGTTAGCACAGCCTCCTTGCTTTTGGAGCATTTTGGTTCTTACTCTCACCTTTGCGTGGACACGGGTGACTGAGACCAGAGAAACCCACTGTTGGAGCACCTGAGGCCAGTCTCAGCTGGACCGGAGTGGAAAGAAGACTTCTTCAGGTAAGCTAGCTGTCTAGGGTGTCTGAAGATGCCCTATCACGCACCCCTCACTCCCCTTCTTATCTTTGAGCAACTAGGTGGAATCTGCATCCTGAGGTCCCTAACTGAGGAGGAGAAGCAGGAGCAGCTGTTACGTTCTTAAGTCATATCCCCAAGAGAACATCTGTCCTGCTGCCATTTTAAGGGGGGGGGGAGGTGTGGGGCAGAGCAGCAGCAACTCTAGAATGTTAGGGACCCCATTCCCAAAGCCACGGTTACATTCACCAACTCTACTTGGGGTGAAGGAGCAGGACTGGCATCAGACCCCACTGACTTGACTAGTGTTTGGTGGCAAGTAGGTTTTGGTCTCACTTCCCTGGGAGCTTGGGCCAGTGGGGTAAGGGACTCTCCTTGAAAGAAAGTAACAATAGTGCACAGCTTGTCCTCTGGCTGCAGCCCGAGGAGTTCAGGGAGGCCTTGGAGCTGGAGAATGGCGCTGGAGAATGGATGACCTCATGCATTGGGAGTATCAGGCACAGGTGTGGTTGGCACTAGGACACCTAGGTATAACCCCCAGTGTTGCTTCTGCCTCCGGGCAAGAAATGGTGACCTTCTGTCTCAGAGCCACACTGGACCCAGGACCCTGAAAGGAGGGTCAAGGTCATGATTCCAGTGTAGTTGGGGGTAGAGAGAGAGAAGAGTCAGCCCTGGGCTGCCCGAAGGTCCCCTCCTTAGTATATTTCACATGTGCAGAGAGTGAGGAGGATGTGAAGGACAGAACCAGAGCCCAGGTCATGGAGGAGACCCCCTAGAGCTGTGCTTCCTGTGGTCCCTCCCCTTTCTTATCCTCCGCCTCCCATGTAGGAGGGGCCTCCAGGTACATTTGCTTCCCAGATCTTGCAGGTGACACCCTATCTACAAATCTGCTTACTTGGGGATCTTTCCGAATTTCTCCCTGGGAATATCACACCATCCCCACTCCCACTCTGAAAGACCTGGCAGGGTCCATAGACTTGCTGAGCTCTGAGACTGGTGAGTGATTGGTACCTAAATGAAGGCTCTTGTTTTCTGCCTGTGTCGCTGACCTTGTCTGCTGCTGCCATGCATAGAGTGGGATGTCCTCACTCTCTGGTGACTTCTTTAGGCACACTCCTGTTAGGGCTGCGTAAGTCATGACGATGGGAGCCCTAGACTAGGAGCCAGGGCCTTGTTCTCCTGTCCCCGCCCCGCTGCCTGCTCTTGAGACGAGTGCAGGTGACTCTCACTCTTTCAGGCCTCAGACACTGCACGTGGAAAAGGAATATCAGTTTAAGCGCCCTGCTGACGTTTTATGTCTTGGGAGAAATAAAACGAGGGAAGACTAGGGAAGTGAAATTCTTTGATAATTCCTTAGATTCTACCAAACACAAGGAGTTATTTTTACTCATCATGATTAAGAATCCAGCTTCAAGCTCACAGTGCCAGGCTCCCAGAGAAGTGTAAGCGAAGAACGTGATTGTGACAAAAAGGATGACGATGTCCCAGAGGAAGCAATGCAGGGAAAAACATCTTCACACTAAAGGAGCGCTCTCAGAGAGAGGTCCTGACAGAGAACACAGGAAGGATGAAACCTTGGAAACCTGTCCAAACTTAGCATTGCGACAGCTCACCAGGGTGTAGAAAATATTGTCGCTCTATATCAGAAGTTCTGTGACCAGAAAAACCACAAGCCACGTTTAAACTACTCTTGACAACTTTTTACAAAGACACAAAATAGTTTAATTCTTGACATTTAAAACCACAGTGTATTAAGTAGTAATTGTACTATTTGACTTGCTTATTTATAATTTATAACTGTTAGTAAGATAGTTCTTAATGTTTTGACAAAAAAAACCTAACAGCCATCAGGTTATAACTGCGGCTGTGGATTATAGGATTGCTTGGCACAGCCTGAGCTGGCAGTGTATTTTTTGTGTCCTGCTCTACGGTGCAAAGCAAGATCAGCCTGTGATTATTTTTCGGCTCTTCTGTTTGTTTGTTTTTTTTTTCACTCATGTGCACAAATTTCATTTGAGTGCTTCCTGTGTGAGGCTCATGCCTCAGAGAAACCCTTAGAGGAGGTCATGAAATTTTCACTAGGTGTCCCTCCCCATCACCCATAGTAGCAGTTGATGTACCCTGGGTTCTCAGTAAAGGTTTTTGGGGGGGGGGTTGTTTTGGTTTGGTTTGATTTTTGTTTTATTTTTTTAGTAAAGCAAGAGTTGAAGGGAGAGGAATCATCTAGCTTTGGCGGGGGGGAATTTACTGTCCTGGAGACGTCCCTGTGAACATGTCCACTCTGCCCAGTGCCTCCTGCCAGCCATCAACACAGGCCAAAGAGGGTTTTCCCGTCAAGTTTCTGTAACCCCGAGGCGTATCGCACCCCCTCCAGTGGAACGAATTGCAGTGGAACTTGCTGGGTAACCCGTAGTACCTGGTTTTATACTCAGCCACAGTGATCTTCCTCTGGCGTGGGGTTAGAGATCGGGGATTGCTTGGATAACGGGGATGCAGGACCAGACCCCATTCTCTCTTCCTTTCCTCAAAAGCACAGTTTTGCAGTCTGATGGGTCTGTGATGAGTCTGAAGGGCAGAAATCATGACGAGCATCCATCTCCAGAGCTGAATGCCAAGGCTGGGACCCTCCTCTTCCCTCCAGGGGTGTCCAGCCCACGGGCTGCCTGCTGCCCAGGATGGCTATGAATGTGGCCCAACATAAAAGCATAGATATACTTTAAAACTTTTTTTTGCCCATCAGTTTTCATTAATGTTTATGTGTTTGATTTGTGGTCCAAGACGCCAAAAGGTTGGACACCCCTGCTCTAGCCCTTCCCTCATCTTTGTGTCCAGGGTTAGTGCTCGTCACTCTCCCCCTTGCCCTGGACTCTCCATTGGCATGACTGTGCCCTTGGGGTTGGGACACAGCCCCGGGTACCTCACCCAGGCCAGGGCAACCAAAGCCAGGCCTGCAGAACACTCCCAGCCCCAAAGTTCAGGCCCACAAAGTCCTTCCCCCAACCCCCACCACCCTGCCACCCCTGTGGTCTCAGACACAAGTGTCTAGCATTTAAGGGGTGTGGCACTGTCAGAGCTAGAAAACCTGGTCCCTGCTCTGTTATTTTCCTCCCCCCCCACCCCCACACACATTCTGAGATCCTCCTGAGTTCTCTGGACCATTCCCTGCCCAGCCCTTCCTCCTCCCATTCCCCCCAAACTACTGGCCTGGAGTTAGCCCTCAGCACCCCCCCCACCCGCACCATGCCTCTACAAGCACCTCCCACGGCATTAGCCGCCTGGACCCAGGGTGACCTGGGCATCAGGCATGTATGCCTTGGGAAGGAAGGAGGAGGGACAATCCCATGTTTAGGTCTAGATGTTATTGGGTCCGAAGTGAAATCAGGTCTTGTCGAGAAGAGGAAGGGCAGGTTGTGTTGGCAAAGACTAGGTTTTTTTAAAGGGCACGGAGAGTAGGGTATTTCAGGGTTGTAAGAGATCTGACTCCAGAGGAAAAGAAGCCAGGTGGAATCCTGTCTGTTCGAAGGCTGGGTCAAGCGAGCCAAAGGTGAGAAAGGCTTTGCACTGGGGCTGGTCCCCAGGGCCTCCGAAGGCCAGCAGAGCTGGGGTGTCCTCCAGCATTGCTGGTGCAGCCAGGATTTTGTCACGTAGCTGGTCGTGTTCTCCAAAACAGCTCAGAAGAATTGGGGAGAATTCCTAATTTCTGTTGGTATCAGCGGAACGCGTCCACCTGCGAGAAGGATGACAGCACAGGCCAGGAGAAGGAAAACAAGCATTCTAAAGACGCCCCTTTCCCCCCAAAAGAGTTCCCAAAGGCAGATGCTTTGGGAGCTCAGTAGGAGTTCTGTGCCTGGAGAAGCTGGGGTAAGCAGGAAGGCCTCGTTTATGAGCTCAGAGTTTGTGCGTAAGTGAGGGTCATGAAGTGGCAGGTGACCAGGATGAGGTAAAAACATCCCCCAATCTGTTAGGCCCTGGGAGCCATCTGCGCCTGTCCCAGACCTGGGCAGGAAGACACTCGGGAGGACTAGTGTGTGATTCAGTGAAGCATGGGGATGTCCCAAAATGCGGTGTATCCTTAAATGCCACATAAGCTTCAGATCTTGTGAAGGGGAGGGTGTTGGTGCCTGTGCACTGTGCCTCATTCTGAGAGAGAGAAAACGTGAGTTTTATTCATCCCTAATTGCGCTCTTCCCTCTCAGTGGCTGAGAGAGACTTAGGGGAAGCAGGGCCAGAAGGGGCTTTTCGAAGCCAAATTTGCACCAATTACTCCCCAGAATTGAGGAAACCTCGGTTATCAATATATCGTTGGGAAGGGGCCTTCAACAGCTGTATTCTGGGCCCAGGCCCCTGGACCATGCCGTGACAGGTCGGGGGTGGAAGAGGTCGCCTGGGCCGAGGAGAAGGTTCCCTCTGGTAGCGGTTCCTTGACGAGGGTGCGTGCCTTTGGCCCATGTTCGTTTCCCTCCGTTCCAGGATTCCAAAGAGCCAACCACTCTTACCCTTCGGTGACCTTCAGGATTGGACAGGTCACATCCCAGGTTAGTCACCAAATGTTTCTGGCCTCTTCCCAGCCCACATTTTTACATTGAGTCTTAAGCCAGTTTGCCGAGCTGATCTGGTCCTTCTAGGAGGGAGGAGGATTGAACCTCTTCCCTCCCCTTATCATCACCTAGGATTTAAGGGATCCAGCTAGTTTCCTTCTTAGCCACTACCCTTCTCAGTTTTCAAGTTCATCCAGATCAAAGCCTTCGAATTCCCCAAGGAAAACATATTTTGCCTTCTTTTGAGCGATTCTCTTGTCCTGTCACAAACTTACAGCCCTTCCTCCTGGCCAACTCCTAGTTCTAATTTGACCCAACCTCCTTCAGGGAAGCCTTGACCCTCGAAATCTGGAAAGCCTCTGTTCCTCTGTTGCGCCTCTGTTCTTCTGAGTGGGCACATGCTTTGCAATTTTCTAGGTAACAAAAGTGTAAGTGACTTTGATATTCAAGAATTTTGTCTTTTATTTCATGTTCTTCTGGGATGATACCACAATCTGCCCAGAGCGCCTTCACTCGAACATTTGGGAATAGTCATGTGGCCCAAACGCTCCCGAGTGCACTTACAGGTTGGTTGAATTTTCTTTTTCTTTTCCTTTCACAAATGGACATTTAATTCAGTTAGTCATATGAAGAGTGAAAAACCCAACCAGGGTTAACTGGGTAGAGATCCAGTAATAAGGTTTGCTTTCAGTTACAAGTTGAAATTTCAGCTGGGACCTTGGAAGGAAAGTGTGGCCAGAAAGGGCTGTGATTGCTTCTGAGGAGCCAGAGGAGGAACCAGAAGCTAGCCCGTGAGAGTCGCTGCCTAGGTCTGAGCGGAGGGCTCCCGGCAGCGTGCCCGCTCTGGTGAGTCCGGAGCTTCAAGTGGTCTCCAAGGACCTGCAGGCCAAGATCGCATAGAGAATTGTCCTTTTTGTCCTTACAAAGGAGCAGGCTTGGCTTCTGACTTGAAAGGCAGTTTTGTCTTAATCCCAAACATATTTTGACTTCTTGTTCTGGTGTATGCCGTTTTATAGATGTTTACAATGCAGGTTTCCCCTGGTATCTGTAAGTAGAACATTCCTATGAAACCTTTCGTAAGCTGAAATGGCAAAATCCTCTTTGGATTTCTTTTGGTTTGCGAAAACAGGTACTAGGGTAGGTCTTTCATAAAAGCAAAGTGATCTAACATGAAGTTTTGGGAAGTGGGGGTGATACCTGTATTTCTTAACCAAGCAGATTTAAAAAAAAAACATCCAATTCATTGGAAGTTTTTGATGATATTTAAACTAGTTTGTAACCAGTAGTTAATAGTTTATATCATTAATGGTTTTGTAATTTTATTAGCTAAGTAAAATTAAAATAAAAACAAAAAACGTAAGAGCTTAGAAAGGGTTCCATAGTCTCTCTTGAAGTGGGGGCTTTGTTCTGCAGGTGAACACTGTGTTCCCGGGAACAAAGTGGCAATTCTGACATTCACAGAAGAGACATAATAAAATGTTCATCTCAGAATTAATGTTTATTTTTCTCCTCTCCAGCTTTCATATGCTATATAATACTAGTAGGCTGCTTTTGCAGTTCCTCATTTAAAATGTTTTAAATGACATAATGATACCCATCGTGTGGGTGTTTCTTCATCTTTCCCATCTGGGTGGTTTGTTGGAGCCTAGAAAGAGGCTCTGCTGAGCCCTGTGCTGCTCCTTGTTGCAGTTGCTGTCAGCCTCTGAGTGACAGTCAGAAACTTCTCTTCCCGCAAAGGGTGGATCAGCTCTCAGGCTTCTCGGTACTCACTGCACCGCAGAATTAAATGCGGCCAGTGGGTAGGTGTGTGAGGGGGCTAGTGGTCATCTTGCCCCTCCTTAGTGCCTGGCAAGATGCTTGCCCTGCCACCAGCAAAGGCAGAGCTGTGGCTTTTTGGCCCCCAGCAGCAAGTGGAATCTGGGTAAACAGACGACCACCCCATTGTTGCTGGAGCAGTGCCTTTGGCCCTCAGCTGGTTCCTCTGAAGGGTGGTGGGGCAGTGGAGTTGCTCATGCTCAGCCTTATTCCCCGGATGCCTCCCCAGGATCTGTTTCAGAGCAGATTCATCAGGATGAGCCTTCCGATCCCACGCAGACTCCTGGAACTGGCATGTCAGAGTCTGCTGAGGGACGAGGCCTTGACCTTGAGTGCTGTGGAATCACTGCCTGCAGAGATCTTCCCGCCTCTGTTCATGGCGGCCTTTGCCGGGAAGCACAATAAGATCGTGAAGGTGATGGTGCAATCTTGGCCCTTCACCTGCCTCCCTCTGGGGGCCCTGATGAAGGATCAGCAGCCTCAGCAAGAGACCTTCCAGTCTGTGCTTGATGGACTTGATGCTGTGCTTGCCCAGGAGGTTCGCCCCAGGTGAGGGGAATTCTTAGCCCAGTAGGGCCCCAGGGATCTGTGCAGATACAGTGGGGATTAGGGAGAGTGCAGCGCCAAAGGTGAAGCCAGAGGCTACAGATGTCATCAGTGAGAATGCTCAGGGAGGCCTGGGAACCATTGCTGGCGTCATTCTGGAAAAAGGCTACTGGACATACAGGGCGGATTAAGATGCAGAGGTGACTGAAGGAACATGTGCACTCAAGGGTACCAGAAATGAGGAGCAGGAAAGATCTCAGTAGTGCAAGGAGCAGCCGATACCTCGGGTATGGAGTAAAAATACAGTCAGATATCTGGTCCAGATGCCCAGGTTCCTTAATTCATGGTCATGGCCTTACTCTCTGTTATCTTACTGTATATCCGTTTGTCTCCTGTTTTCTGCACAGGAGATGGAAGCTGCAGGTGCTGAATTTACAGAAGGATGCTCATCAGGAGTTCTGGACCGTGTGGTCTGGAACCAGAGCTACTGCATGCTCGCTGATGGAGACAGAGGCCACCCAGCCCATGGGGAAGAAGCAAAAAGTGGACAGTTTAAGGGCGGGGTCCAAACCACCTTTGGCCCCTGTGGAGGTGTTCATAGACCTTAGTCTCAAGGAAGGTGCCCCTGATGAGTCCCTCAGCTACCTCATTAAGAAAGTTAGTCAGGGGAGAGGTTTGCTGCACCTTTGCTGTAAGAAGCTGAAGATTTTTGCAGTGTCGATGCAAAACATTAATATTCTCAAGATGGTGCAGCTCGACTCTGTCCAGGATTTGGAAGTAAATTGTACCTGGAAGCCATCCACCCTGAAGAAGTTCGTTCCTCAGCTGAGCCAGATGGGCAATCTGCGCCGGTTCCTTCTCTCCCACATCCTCATGGCTTCTCACACCACTCCGGCACAGGAGCAGCAGTGCGTTCGCCAGCTCACGTCTCAGTTCCTCAGCCTGCACCACCTCCAGGAGCTCTGTTTAGATGCTCTCTCCTTCCTTGAAGGCCGCTTGCACCAGGTGCTCAGGTGAGAGATGGCAGGCCTTCTCTGCAGACCAGACCAATCCCTTTTCATTTTAGTCAACAATAACGGTATCTCCTGTGTGCCTGCCGCCTGAGTCACTCGACGGTCCGCACAGTCAGTGGCTTATTCATTGCTCTGTGCCCTTGCAGGTTGTCCTTGCTAGGAATCTCTGTAATGGGGGCTTCATCAGTCCAGGTGAGGGTAGCTTTGGGAATTCTTCCCTTAGGAAGTGATGGCTAAGTGAAGATGATGGAAGAGAACTAAGTGAGGATGGCAGTGATGAAGGAAAGGCCCATCAGAGGTGAGGTTTCAGAGTTAAGCGCCATACTTGGCTATTTGGTGATAGGAGCTTCTCACTTTGAACCTGCCTTGAATTGCCTGCCAAGGGTTCTTTTAGGCTCCAGCTAAGGGCGTCCATGGGAAATTTGGGATTCTGGAGTAAGGGATTATAAAAGGAGATAGATGATTTGTGGATGATGCAGTGGCATAAATTAGTCCCTGCAGGTTGGCATCCCCTCGCCCAGATTAACCCTTTCTGCACACCTGCCATAACCTCATCTGACTCGGAGGTAAGGGTGATGGGTCCAGGCTGTGGCTGGAAGGAAGCCCAAGTTGAATGCATCTCGGATCATGTCTCCCAATACTAAAACAGTGATTCCCTCCTGCTTGAGACATTGGGTTAGGCCCCATTCTAGGCCCCACACAACATCTTTTTACCCCCATTCATGCTCTCCATACCTGTGGGGGGACGGTGGTGGGGTGTTATATGCTCTACTTGACATGGCGCAAAAAAGTGTGAGGTTTCATTCACTTGATTCAGTCACACAGCAAGTTAAGTGGTGGAAAAAGGACTCCACTACTTTGCGCTGCTCGAATGCTTCTTTCCACCACGCAGCATCTTGGGGGTTGACTCACCTGGAAAACTTCAGGTTTTGGTGAAACGGGCCTCTTTGCCCTTAAAGCCTGGGTCATCTCCACCTCTCTCTGCCTGCCAGCTCCATCCCCCAGAAGTAACTGCTCTGTCCCTCCCCAGGTGCCTGCAGACCCCCTTGGAAGCCTTGTCCATCACTAACTGCTCGCTCTCAGAAAACGACTTTGCCCGTCTGTGCCAGACCCTGAACGTCAGTCAGCTGAAAGGCCTGAGTTTCAGCGGGCTCAACCTGACCAACATGAGTTCTGGGCCCCTCCAGCTTCTGATAGAGAGAGCCTCTGCCACCCTCCAGGACCTGGACTTGGATGAATGTGGGATCATGGACCCCGAGATCACTGACATTTTGCCTGCTCTGAGCCTCTGCTCCGAGCTCACAACCTTCAGCTTCTGTGAAAACCCCATCTCTATGAGTGTCCTGGAGGAGCTGCTGCGCCACACCGTCGGGCTGAGCAAGCTGAACCACGTGCTGTATGCTGCCCCCCTGGAGAGTTACGAGGAGCTCACCGGCACTGTGCACCTGGGCAGGCTTGCCCAGGTGCATAACACGCTGAGGCAGTTGCTGCAGGACTTGGGGCGCCCCGACATGGTCTGGTTCAGTGCTAGTCCCTGTCCTCACTGCGGTGATAGGACCTTCTATGACCCAAATCCCATTCTGTGTCCCTGTTATATGTCTATCTAGCTGGCTGCACATATAATAGGCTTTATCCTGGGCATTTGGGCACCAAAGCCCAGGCATAAGTACATCTTAAGGGAACACAGCAGCCACAGTTTGAGACAGCTACTCAGTTTAAAGGGGGGTGGGTGTTGACATGGGGAGTTGATGGGTTTTGAGGGGTGATGTGTTATATAGAGATAGAAATAGGAATCTGAATAGAGGGGTTCGGGAGGTAGATTGTGGGGGTTACTGTTGCTTGAATGGTTGTAAAGAAATAGAAATAAAGGAAACCTCAGTGTTAACTATCTGTTGTCCTTTATGACATGTTATCCTTATTCTCCAGTTTAAACCTTAGGAATCTTCAGTTACTGATCAAATGAGGCATGAACATCCGTGATGCTGATACTCTAGCCTGGGTGAGGTTGGGTCCCAGGAGTTCACGTCACCATCTATCATTTCCTGTTTGGTTCTTTGTGGTGCATCTGTTCCTCCTCACTTACCTGTGACTGTTCAGTCAGTCAATGCACTCAAGTTGCATTTGCAGGGCCTGGAACATACTAAGTGGCCTATAGTGAGTGCCACTAAAGTAAAAGTTCTCAGGAGTCCTCACTGCTAATTCGCCCAGGCCCTGGACTTGAACACTCCTCCCCATTGGCAGCCACAGCCTCCTTCTCTGGCTTTTGGCTGCCCTAGGACAGGGCTTCCCTGTGCACAGGTCAGGCCCCCAGGGGACGTCTACCCTGCCAGTGAGCCAGACCTTACCCTCACCAATCCATTCCTGTCATCCCAGCCCCTTCCGAATTCAACTACTTGGGGCCAATAAAAACATCTACATTCCTTTCAGCAAAATCCTAAGATTATATAAGCATCTTAACATTTGCTTAGTATATGTGTCCCATGTTAAATACACAACATCCTTTTGTGGAAGCTAGGTCGTAACTGTGAGAATGACCCTAGGTGATCCTCCTGCCTCCCTATCGAGGTGGTGAGCCAACTCTGAGCCAGTGAGAGTCCCTGAATTTTGGGCCCCAAGAGTGAACAACCCCACACCAGGTCCCAGAGGCCACCGAAGTGGGCATAGGTGAATGCCAGACTTGGGAGTCAGCATGGAGGGACCACCCCAGGGGACAATACATCCAAATGAAAAGGAGATGTCATACTGTGTGGTTGGATGCCATGGTCAGTGGGCAGATAGCTGACCAGCAAAAAAGCTCCCTACCCCCCTGCTACTACCTACTGGCCCTGGGCTATCTTAGCTCCCTCACCAAGTGGCCTCCCAGAGAAGCAGCTGGGGAGAGGGCCACGTGCCCAGGCCCAGGGGCAGGCTCCATTTGCATGCTTCCCTGAGTATGAACAAGCCAGTCCTGCTCTTTCCCCTTAAACTGCCTCTCAGTGCCAGCCACTTGTGTGTGTGCTACTGTCTGCTGAGTGTCAGCAGCTTGTTGTCTTGCCACATATAGCAACTTACCATTCTCTTCCCACAGCCATTACTGTCTTCTACCTTCCAGCCCCCTACACCACGCCCCATGAGAAAGAACCAGAAATGGACCTGCCAGCTTTTTGGCACACTTGCCGTTTCTAAGAAAATGGAAAATGCAGAAATTTCTATAACTGATGGTGAGCACGAAAAAAGGAGGATCAGGAAAAGATGGCTTCTTTTTCCCGACATGTACTGTGTCTCAACATCCCCATCTTAGACCCAAGTTACAAGGAATAGTTTCCAGAATGAGAATCAGCAACTCTGGAATTTAAGGGAAAAATTATACAAAATGGGCAGGTTCTGGGGGAGGAAGGCATAGGCAAAACATCACAATCTCAGCGTCGGTTCCTCAGCTACAAAATGGAGATAACACCCCAGCATGTTGTGAGATTCACCTATGGAGTTAACTTCTGTAAAGCACCTGTCAGCGTGCCCTGTTTCGGGATGGCACATTATTATTAGCGTTCGTAGTGATTATTAGCCACCAGATGCAAGTAGGGAGAAAAACAAAAGCCAATGTTGTATCTTGCTTCATACCTGGGTTGCAGGCGGGTGTCCAGTGAGGGGTATGCGAGAGGCAACCACACACTGATGTTTCTTTCCCTCTCATTCTTCCCTTCTCCTCTGTCTGGAAATAAATAAATAAAATCTTTAAAAAGAAAAAAATAAAATGGGGTGCTCTGCAGTTGAGGCTTTATTTGGTCTGGAGACCTCATTTGAGAAATCAGGCAAAATTCTTTATTGGAATTTAGACTTTTCCATCGAAATGTTCAGAGACATGGTGTCAAGGCAATGGACTTCTGAAACCTTGTGTTTAGACAGAGACGTCATCCGTGAGGACGGCCATAAAAGGCACCTGGGGAGGTGGTCACTGCTGGTGCACGGGACCCTATGTGTGTGGGCCTCATTACAAAGCAAGCCAGGAGAGTATGGCACACACAGTAGGTGGCTTACTATTAGCAATTTACCCTGGAGTCTGCTGATCTGTACAGCAGACAGGCAGGTTGAATTTAGGGCAGTTGGGGGAGACACATGTCAAAGGGAAGAATCTGAATAAAAACCAGCCAGAACGCAATCTAACCCAACGTGTTCAGGGGATTATCCAGAGGCAGAACTGAGAGAGAAAGGATGCCTGAGGTCAAGGCAGAAAGAAAAAGTCAAATGGCTTTAGGAGAGTGAGTTGGGGGAGATCTGAACTATTTCCAGATGCCAGCCAGAACTGCTGACTGGACCCAAAATCTGGATCAGTATTAGAAACCCAGGTTACTATTACTACTATTAATAAATAATGATAATAGGGCTATACAACTAGATTCTGCAGTCATTGTTAGAGGCACATGTTCATTGTGAAAATAAAGAAAGGAAATCTCATTCAAAATGGAGTCCAGAAGTCCTGAACAGGGAGCTCTCATGTCTGTTCTACTCCTTGCCGCCTCCACAACTGAAGGAAGAAGGAAGAAGGAAGAATTATTCTTCCAAGGAAGGGCATTTCTCATGGAGGAATTTCATCTCCTGCTTTTAGAAAAGGGAGGAAGATCCCTCTGTACCCCAGCAACAATGCACTAACCACCGCTTGCAGCCAATGAGACACCACTACAACCTCAAGTTCTTGTTCTTCAATAAACTTATTCAAAACAGCTTCCCCCAATTTCCTCCTAAAGCCTAATAAAAGCTAACCTTCCTTTTGTCTTTTCAGACTTGCCTATGATTCAACCAGAGCTTGCTGGTCCTGAATTGCAATTCTCTCTGCTATTCCTGAATCAACTTATTTTGCTGGTAAAATAACTGGCTATTTTAGTTTTGAGGATGACAGTAAATCTGTCCAATTTCATATCTTACCAGTGACCTTGTGTCTCAGGCCCCGAAACTTAAAAAGAGAAATTGGCCGAATAGGAGGAGGTCTGCAGGCTGAGCTGAATTCTGATTTAGGACTCATCTGCTGCTCCAGAGAGAGCAGAACTTCAGCAACAGGAGACGAACTTGGGGTTCCCCAGGAAGTGCTGGTCCTGGCACCTAAAAGCTAGGGAGATTGTCTTAGAGAAGAAGAACAAGAGGGAGAAGTGACTCAGCATTTGGACAAGTAGAATTTAATATAAGATGGAGAGGCAGGACCTCAGAGGACTGGAGAACGAAGCAGTTGCCCACAAAACTTTTATTGAGTATTTTCTTCAATAGATCTTCTTCCAATCCCAAGAAAGTTGGAGCAGGTGCATGGGTCTCTGATTCTGTGTTGCAGGAATCTGCAGAATGCAGAAATGCATGTTGTCAGCACTGCATGGATCTCAAAAGTGCTGGAGTGGGCTTCATGTTGTTACCATTGGTATTTAGCTAGAAAAGGGGGACAAAGGGGACTAGACATTGAGCTTTATAAACTGGGAAGCGGGAGCCTGTTTGCTTTACCAAAAAGCTACTTTTCACACTCCTGGGGATCATAGCATTGTGCTCTGTCAAGGGGATGGACACTCCTCCCTTCCCCCAACCAGTACCTGATTGTTGGAGGGGGCACGGGGGAGGTGCTGGACCATAGAGACCTGTCAATCTAACTAGGGGGTGTGGACTCATCCAGACCCTATGAAAGCCTGGGAAGTTGACTGATTCTTTTGAAAAGGCACCTGGTCAGTCCCAAACCCAAGTTAATATAATCCCAGGGGAACAAAGACAGACAGAGACACACACACACACACTCATTCTCTCTCTCTCTCCCCCTCTCTCCCCCTACCCCTCTCATTCTCTCTTGCCAAGGAGCATGCGACCCTGTGGCTCTAGCAGCTACAGCCTGTAGCAGATGATGTGGGCTCCAAAAGAACTAACTTCTCTCTCTCTTACGCAGGTGACCTGCACTTGCGTGGTGCGCTCACATATCCTCCCTCCATAACCATGTGGCCTTAGCAGCCCTGTGGCCCATCGCCTTGGAGGCTCCGCATGCAGGCTTCAGGAGGGAGCCCGAATACCGCATCACAGCAATGGGCTGCAGCTGGAAACACACACTGGTCTAGCTGGATGCTGGACTGGACCGCACTTTAATATGGAGCAGAAACTCTCGGCACTGGCTTTGGTGTTGGTGTTACTGAAAACAAGACTGGACTTTTTCCATGGCAAGACAGATGAAGATGGGCATTGGGAAGCCAGGAGGGGAACCCCCTTAATTTTGTATCATCCATAAAGTCTACCAAAGACCTCCTCACCCCGTGCGGGTCTCAGGAAATTCTTTTCCTCTAGATACAAGAACTCATTTTCCACCAATAACTAGATGAAACGCAGAAGTGCCACGTAGGCCAGTGTCTGTCAGACCTCTGCATGCTCCTCACCCTTGGGGCCCTGAGCACCTACACAGCTTTCTTCTACTCCACAGACCATTTGATATATCTTCCTTTGACAAGATACATCTCTATACTCTTTATCTTAGTCCTACGTGAAGATCCACCCTTGCTTCTTTTTCCTAGCCCAGCTCCTCCAGAGTTTGGTTGAGGGACAGAGAAAGACTTTCACAGAATCCCATAAAAGGACCAAAATGCATCAGGGCAGATCAAATCTGACTGATGCATCACTACTATTGCCTATCAAACCTTCTTGCTCATTGAGCGAGGGACCCTTTCTTGTGTCTGACGGAGCTGGGGCCAACGTGAGCAGCCACCACAATTTGTCATCTAGGATCGTCCTGGAAATTAACATCTTCCTGCTTTGCAAAGCCGATGATATAGATTATTGGGCTTTTCAAAAGATTTTATTCATTTATGTTTAAAGATTATATTTATTTTTAGAGAGAGGGGAAGGCAGGGAGAGAAACAACAATGTGCTAGAGAAACATCGATCAGTTGGTTCTTGCATGCCCCCAAGTGGGGACCTGGCTCCCAACTGTGCCCTGACTGGGAATAGGACTGTTAACTTTTCGGTTCCCAGGCCAGCACTCAATCCACTGAGCCACACCAGCCAGGGCTTATTTATTTACTTTTAGAGAGAGGGGAAGGGAGGGAGACAGGGAGAGAAACATCAATTGGTTGCCTTTTGCACAAACCAGTGACCTTTTGGTTCACAGGCCGGTGCTCAACCCACTGAGCCACACCAGCCAGGGCAGTTACTGGATTTTTTAAAGTGTGTCTTGTTCTCTTGTATTTCAGTTCCTTTCTTTCCTCCCCTGGCATTTAAGCTGGAAAATCATCCTTCTGTGAGTTCTTACTCCAGTGATAATCAAAGCTGAGAGCAGAAGCAGCAGGAAGCTAAAGGCACTGCCACTCTCTGATTACAAAAGCTCAAATCTCTTGTGATAAAGCTTTCCCAGGGTGAGGGGAAGAGGAAAATGTTTGTGAGAACAATGGGAGAACCTGGATGGCCTTGGAATTGGAGGAAGGGACAAAGGCTGGTTTGGTCAGTGCCTTCCTGATCAGGTGTACCTCCCTAGGTCACATCATAAAGTAGGGTCCCCTTCCCTTGTAGTTTTAGTCTGCATGTAATGAGGTGCCAGCCTCTCCGTCCTCAGGGCCTGATTTCCTCCTGGGTACAACATGATCTCCTCCTGGGTACAATGTTCTTAGACGGACTGAGGTGCCCAGCCCTGCTGGCAGATCATCAAGTCTTACCACATATCATGACCTTGAGTCTCAGAGATGATGTTGAGGTCAAGGAGCTGCCTCCTTGATCACAGCACCGCTCGGGCTCCTTTGGCCTTGGGGCTGACCGTGGGTGGGAAGGTGGGAACAGGTAATTTCCTGAGCCCAGCGCGCTCCCAGAAGCACTCTGATGTTAGCTGGTGAGAGGCAGCCTCTACGCAACTGGCTTTGATGAAGTCAGGACCAATATTCCTCTCCCTGACTCCAGAGAATTCCCGTGCCCAAGGCTCATTTTGTGGAGGCTTCTGGAGACAGAGAAAACTGAGAAATAACATACACCCTCTTCCTACCCCTTTTCTACTCATATTCTTTTATTGGCTAATGCCCCAAATCCTTTCTAAGTTTTTCTTCTCTCAACCTGGTCTGCAAACGGCATCCTGTCCTTCATGGAACCTTCCCAGCATCTGCAAGCAGGTTGAACTTCTGCCCTCTGTGTCTTCATAACTTAACATTTTAAGGTCTTTTGGCATGTCAGACAGTTAGCTTTGAGACCATACCACTACACAGCTAAAGTTTGTTTTTTGTTTTCTTGGCTATAGTAGATAGAAAGAACACAGGTATTTTTCTTCACATCCGGGATAAGAAAGTAAAACTCTGTCCTCAGGGTTCTGTCCTTCACAGTCTAGCAGGGAAAGGGACAGAATTGGAGGCCTGGAAGTCTGTTGAACAGAGATCCTACCAGTCATGGTCTCAGGAAATTGTACAAAGGAGAAGCAGTAGCACACTGCTTCCTGGAAAATCAGGATGGACGGGTATTTGTTTGTGGCCAGGGGTCACTTGGGAGTTCACCTATCACCTGCACAGGATAAAAAGTCATATGAATGGAGCCACTTTAAAATGGAGTCAGAGCTGCCATCCCAGAGGGGCTGCCTTGCACGTCTTATGCCTCAAACCTCTAGAATGTTAACCGGACAAAATAATCTGGGAACTGGGCCTAAGGCAACATTGTGTCCCAAGAACTGTGCGCATGATCGCACGAAAACAAATATTATGACAACCGGACTAAGGCCTACTGGGCTGACAATTAAAAACGTTGTTTAGAATTAGGGTCACTATGTCATGTTTTCTGCACCAATAGAAATGCCTTCCTTCTTTTGATGTGATTGTTCCCCTTCCCTTTCTCATAAATCCCCCTCGCCTTTGTCTCCTCATCAGATACGATTTGGGCTTCTGCCGGAAGCAGTATGGCCCAAATAGCTACACTTTTTTTTTTTTTCCAAATATCAAATTAATGCTTGTTATCTCTCACTTTGGCCTTTTCATTTTAGGCAACAACAGCCCCTACCTGTCACTGAGGTCAGCTCTCTCTATTGGCTCCTTTTCAAGGGAGTATCCGTTTGCTAGCGCTGCCATAACAAAATACCACAGACTGAATGGCTTAAGCAAACGAAATTTATTTTCTCATAGCACGGGAGGCTGGAAATTCGAGACCAAGATGTTGGCAGGTTTTGTCTCTCCTGAGGCCTTTCTCCTTGCCTTGCAGATGGCTGCATTCTCACTGTGTCCTCACACGGTCTTTTCCTCTGTGCTTCAGCATCCCTGGTATCTCTTTGCACGTCCAAATTTCCTTTTATAAGGACACCAGTCAGATTAGATTCGGATCCACCCAAACGACCTCGTTTTCATTTTAACTTACTCTTTAAAGGTTTTATCGCTAAATATCATTATATTCAGAGGTACTGGGGGGGTAGAATTTCAACATATGAATTTTGAGGGACACAGTCAAGGCCATAGCAGAGAGTGACAGTGAGGGCTTCATATGCACAGGCTACTTTACTCGGTAAATGCTGAGCAGGTGCCGTCACCAACTGAAACAGTGGTTTCACCACCCAGCTGTTTGTTAGAAATATCTGAGAGCTTTACTGACACGGAATCCTGGGTCCCAGCCTTGGAGATACTGATTCTGTTGGTTTAGATGAGGATCAACAGAGTCAACCAGGACAGCACTACCTTTCCAAAGCTCCCTAGTACCTGCTGCTTAAAATCTGGCCTGTGGCCAAGCGGCATCCGTGTCACTTGGGAGCTTGTTAGACATTCAGACTGTCAGGCCCTGCCCAGAACTACTGAACTGGAACCTTTACTTTCACAAGATCGATGAGTGCGCCCTTAGGTTCACTGATTCTTAAAAAGCACAGCCCAGGTGATTCAGTCCTTATTGAGATGTTTGCTTCTAGATCTTTGGCCTTTGCTCATACACCCAACCTCCACGAACAGTGTAGGTCATCCAGAAGCCCCAGAAAAAGAGTGGGGTGGTCCTGGAAACTTAGAGGGGAAGAGGGAAGCTCCAGACTGTGATTGTTCTATTGTGTTACCCGACGCTGCACGTGCCCCAAAGAAGGTGCTCAGTGTAAATGTCAAATAAATGGGAAAAAAAATTCCTGACCCTCAACCCATCCTCAGATTTCTCTTGGAAGAATAGGTGCAGAAATATTTCAGTCATACCTGAGAGATCAATGCTTCCCAAGGTACTCTCGCTTGAGAATCCAATGGGGCCCTGGCTGGTGTGGCTCAGTGGATTGAGTGCTGGACTGTGAACCAAAGGGTCACCAGTTGGGGCACATGCCTGGGCTGTGGGCCAGATTCCCTGGTAGGGGGCACGAGAGAAGCAACCACACATTGATGTTTCTCTCCCTCTCTTTCTCCCTCCCTTCTGCTCTCTCTCTAAAAAATAAATAAATGAAATCTTTTTTTTTTTTTTAAAGAATCCAATGGGCAAACATTGGACGTTTAGATTCCCAGGCCCCTCTCCTAGCAATTGAGCTTCTTGGTATGACATGCAGCCCCAGAATCTGTATGTGTAAGAGTGTCCTAAGTGATTCTGAGGTTTAAACAGTCTTTAGAAGCATGAAAGGGGCCAAAATTCTGCCATCCCGAAGCTGCCTTTTGGGGATATTGATTTTAAGCTGTTTACTAAAAAACATAAGACTCAAAAAGAAGCATTGATCCTCCTTGCTTTCCAGCAGAGAGAGCCAGACAGAGAAACCTGCTTCAGGAAGATCTTAGGATGTTTGTCTTAGCCTCATTTGAATTAAGTATGGTAAAAAAGAGGCCTGTTAGCTAGATAACAACCCCCCACCATGCACCACTCCCATTATTTCTGAGTTCCCTAACAAGGATTTTCCTGCCTGTGTATTCCGCTCTTCCTCAAATACCTGTGAATTGCCCATTCGCACTTCTGAAATCTAATACCCCTTTCTCCTTTTTTCAAAACTAATTTGTATACCTAATGTTGCCTCATTGTCTTTGGAGTTTTCTTGCCTATGTGGATTCCCCATGCACATGTATTAACACCTTGATTTCCACCTGTTAATCTGTCTCTGTTCACTTGGTTATTAGCCCAGCCACAACAATTTAGAAGGTGGGAGCAAAAGTCTTAACATTTTTTTTTAGCCCCACAGTTTGGTGAGTTGGCCAGTAGAATTACTGGGTGGGACACGGCTGGCTCCCTGGACTGCTGCAGCTGAGAGACCATGGGCGTCTGACCGTGGCCAGCAGAAGTGGAAAGCATTTGACCCTGTCGTCCCCTCTAATCTCTTGTCTGCCAGCTGTGGTGGAAGTTGGAAGTGGTGAATCTTTTCTCTCTTCTACATTTACCTTGGTGGGGAAGAAAAATATTTGTGAATTTAGCTTCCAAGGCCTAGCAACTCTTGAGTTTTTATTTTATTTTTTTATTGATTCTTTTCTCCCAGAGAGATGGCATTTTGTTTTTCTATGTCTGTGTGTTTTATGTGGTTTTGTCATAAGAAGGAAATACCATAGGGCTAGAACACAGGCATAGGCTCCCTATGTGCCTGTTATTTGAGTGGCCTCATAGGCTGGAGACTTAAGTGGTTCTCTCTAGACTGGTGTCTATTCAGACAAAAGTTTCTGAGTTTTCGTATAAAAACCCAATGAGGTTTTTCCTTTTGTTGCTGGTGGAAATGGGATCCTTTCACAGAGTTGTGAGAAAAACATGTCCGGGGACTCATGCATGGGAAGACAAGGTTTAGCAGTAAGATTTATTGGGGTTGAGATAAATGGCCATGCCCAGATTTCCGGTGTCTCATCTCCATCCGTCCTACTTTGAAAAAGTCCAGGCTGGTCTTCACGAGGCCCAGTTTCCAGTTTACAAACTTTCAGACTCTTGAATAAGGCGTTTGTTTCCAGCAAAGCCTCCAGACTCTTGAATTTCTTTGTCATAGAAAATATATATTTAAAAAGAAGGGTTAGAAAAATAATGATTTAAGTCAGTGCTCTCTGTAAAAGTACTGCCCTGATGGAAATGTTTTATATCTGCTCTGTTCAATTTGCCATATGTGACTCCTGAGCCATTGAAATGTAGCCAGTGTGACAGAGGTACTCAATGTTTAATTTTATTTAATTGTGACTACTTAAAATTAAATTTAAAGGTAGAAGAAACATCTTTCTTATCAATGAATTCCAAATAATTTGTGTACTCACTATAATTTGTGTGTCTTCAAGATACTTGCCCCTTCATGAGACTCCACGCCCCATTCTGAGTGTAGGCTGGATTTAGTGACTTCCTTCTGAAGAATAGAATGTGGAAAGTTAAAAAAAAAAGTAACTTTATCGTGAAGAAACTAGGGCTAAGTAACACTGATAGCAGGTAGCCCTGATGGATGGTTATGAGAAGGATCCATCACCTCTGTGGTAGAATTCTAAAACCCAAGTGTAACCATGAGAAAAACACCGAGCCCACACTGAGAAACATTCTGCAAAATACCTGAACTTCAAGGACACCTTAAAATCATCAAGGTCAAGAAAAAAAAAGAAAGTTTAAGAAACTTTCCAGAATAAGCGAAGGAGATGCTATAGCAAAAATCATTGTGGTATCCTGTATGAGACAGGAAAAAAAGGACGTTTAGTGGAAAAACTAGTGAAATTTGAACAAAGCCAGGAGCTTACTTAATTGTAACTTACTAGAGGATACTAGAGGAATGTTGAGGCCTAAATGAGGTCATTCCACACATACACATTTTAAACATTGCAAATATTTTTCCGACATCTACATCTTCTACTTTCTTATGGTATACTTCACTAACCAGAAACCTTCAAATACAAAGGATTAATAATATTGAGACTGTGTGTCTGACCATAACGCAACAAAATGAGAAATTGAGAAAGAGCTTCTTAAAATTGTGTGGATTTGGAAAATAATTACCATATTATTATATAACCCTTGTGTTAAGAAGAGAATCAATCACTAGGGAAATTAGGACATACTTGGAATTGAATAATGAATATTCCATAAAGCAAAAATTGTGGAACACAGTTAAACTGGCACTTAAGTAAATTAAGGTAATTGTATAGCATTACATAAAGAGAAATAAAGGAATTTAAACAAACGAGTTAGGCATTTATCTCAAAAAGTTTTAAAGAGGAACAACCTACAGAGATAAGGACCAGTGGAAGAAGTAAATGAAATAGAGGGAGGGATGGCATTACAGATGAACAAAACCAAAAGATTCCTAAGATAGACTTGTGGCAGAACTGAAAAATTAAAAATAATTCCGTAAAGGTCCAGATAGTACATATTTTAGGCTTTGTGAATATGACCTCTGGCAATTAGTGAATTTTTCTATTATATCAGGAGAGCAGCCACAGATAATATGTACAAGAATGGCCATGTCCCGTGTCCAATAAAACTTTATTTGTGGACACTGAAATTTGAATTTCATATAATTTTCAAGTCTCGTTATGGGTTTTTGTAAAAAGAAAATGTAAAGCTCATTCTTAGCTTTCTACTATGGTGGCAGAGGCTAGATTGGAGTGGCCCCAGATGCAACTTCATGAGCATGGACGGCGAGACACAGTTGCAAGGTCAAGTTCCTTAAACATGGGACAGGATTTTATAGAAAAGAGACCATACTTGAGGACTAGGAGATGTACACCAGGTGGGGAAGCCTATTCGCTGACAGACTGTGCGCCTGTACTCAAGCTGGGAACTCCGGCCTTCCATGCTAACCTCAACGCCCAAGAGCCTTCCAGGAACTCAACTATTTGGTATTTCCCTACCCACATTCCTCTGACCCTGACCCCTCCCTCAGAGGACCCTACCAAGAGCCAGAGGGCGCGCATGCGCCCGACCCATCCTCCCGACCAATCAGATCGCAGCTCCTGAAGCCCCGCCGGCCTCACACCCGCACCTAGCAGCCACTCACTGGTTGCAGCGGGCGCTTGTGTGGAGGCGTTGGCGGAGGCAGAGGCGGCGGCGGTGGCGGTGGCTCCCGGGGACTGAGGCGAAGTCATTACCTCAGGCTTCACGGGGAGCTCCTGCTGGCAGCCTCGGGAACAGCGCTGGCCGGCGTTGGTGAGGACCGGGTGCGGCGTGGTCCGAGTGTTCCTTGAGGGGAGAGGAAGGGAACGCCGCCTCCGCGTGCCTGTCCTTGCGCTGCCGAGCGGCCTGTGCCTGCGTCGCCGCGGGGAGAGGCCTCTGCCTGCCGTCCTGAAAGACCCTTTTCACACGCGCTCCCGTCCCTCCTCCCCCGGGGCGCTCCTCCCCAGCCCCGCGGGCGTCCCTGTCCCCATCCCGGTCTCCGTCCTGTGGGTCGGGGGAGGGGCCTGACCGCGTGCCCGCGGGGGGGACCCTCGTGGGGTGGGCATCTGAAACCAGGTTCGTGTCCCCGCGTCGCCCCCATCCGAATGCCCGCGGGCTCCGACCCTTCGAGGCCCTGGAAGCATGAAAGGTTTATGTATGGACTGACCTCTCCTCCGCCGCGGCGCCTCGTTTTTCCCCGTCGTCGTCGTCCGGTCTGGCTCTCGGCAGCCGCCGCGGCCCCATCCAGCGCCCCGGGAGCCGGGCCCACGGGTGGTTGTGAGCAGTTCCCACAGGGAGTGTTTTCTCTGCTGAGGGGGGCGGCTGGGAGAACGGGGTTTTCTTCTTCTTCTTTTTTTTTTTCCACCAGAACATCACAAATTTATTTCAGCGGTAGTAGCAGTGTTTAAATCAACAAGTGTGTTCTTGACTGCACCAAGTAAACTTAGCCATTTAAGTTTTTTTAAAGTCAGTTCCTCCCAAAAAACTCAGGGAGCTTTTCTTTTTCATTCCAGGTACCACGGTTTCTCATTACTTCTGTTCTTTCTTTTTTGAAGGACTTTCAATGAATTGATGAGTATACTGCTTTGGGGGAATGTCAGAATTTGTTTCCTCAAAAACGAATCTATATATTGCATAGGTTTCTCTGCAGATTCTTTTCTTTAGAACCTAAATGCCATCCCCCTACAGTATAATTCTTTCTTATTTGTCCACAGTAAAAAGTACCTGTCCTGAAAAGTATCATGGCTGTATCCTGTGATCATCCAGTTAATAGAATTGTTTTACCTCACTGATAATTTTTACCGTATTTCAAAATAACCAGCTCAACATGGGGCATTATTTCAATCTCTGCTGACTCATAGGCATATGAACTAGTGCCCACCTTCTACTTCTTCTATATCTTCCTTCTCCACAAGTGGATGGAATTAGTATAAGTTTGAGGTGGGACAATGAACCTTGTACAAACATTTACAATTTAGGTTAAAGTTATTGACTACTGTGGAAAAGGGAACACTATAATAATAGCCAACACACAATTCAAAATTTATTTTTTTTTTTTTTGAGAAATAGGTTTAAGGGAAGAAATTAAACTCTCTTTTCTGGTTAATTTGGGAGATGCTTGAGAAACAGCCAAATGGCAACATCAGGTAGGCAGTGGATAGAAACGATTTCTGTAACATGTAGGTGACCTTAATCCTTTTCTCTGTTTGCCTCAAGGGTGTGATCTTCTCTTGCCTGGAGTATCTCAAGTTCTTAGAAGTTTTCAGTGCGCACCCAAGGTAAGAGAAGAGAAATCTTTATCATGAGGACTTAAAATTGTATGTTTTTTCCTTCAGTTTTTGTCTTGTTCTCTCCTGTGCTTAAGCATTAGGATTTAGACAGTGCTTCCTGGGTGTATGTGATCTGAATCTGAATATGTGTGATAAATTCAGGCTAATCATTGACTTAGGTAATTTTGGAACCTTCTGACTCTCTTCCTTAAAAAGGGAGAGGGTGGTTGTGAAATTCTTTTACCTGATCCCTTGAAAGGAAAAAAAGATTAAGAGCGCCATAGATTTTAAGCTATGTAAATCTGATTTCTTTCAGCATGTTAGGAGGCTAAAATGGACTGATACCACAAACCATAAGATTTCAGCAAATGTGTTAAGGTAATAAGTGATTCAGTTAGGGTGAATGTATATTGGTTAAAGTGATGACATGGGGTTAGGTTGTTCATTTCTCTACCCTTTTCCAAAAGGGCTTTATTTCTGTAACTGAATGTGACTGGATAGAGGAACGCAAGCTTATAGGTAAATTGTATGCCCAGCAACTTGCATATACAACTCAGTGAGACCCATTGGGTAGTTCTGGCTCAGGGTGTCCCATGAGGTTGTACTCAAGCTTTTGGCTATATCTGCAGACTTGACTTGTGTTGGACAATCTTCATCTAAGCTCACTTGCTTAACTGTTATCTAGAGGCTTCAGTTCCTCACTCTGTGGGCCTCTCCATTAGGCTGCTCATGTCATGGCAGCTCGCATCCCCCAGAGTCAGTGATTCGAGAGAGAGCTTGCACCCAAGATGAAGCACAGAATATTTTTCAAAAGTTAATTGTGTTGTATCTGCTTAGCTCCACAGGCCAACCCTGTGATAGTGTGGGAGAGGGCTGCACAAGAGAGTGAATACCAGGAGGTGGGATTCATTTAGGGCCATCTTGGAGGTTGGCTACCACTCCCATTCATATACTGTTCTAACCTTTCCCTCATATGATCTCAGATATTGTCCTGTGATCATGAGTCAATTCTCTGGCTCCAGGCTAAGGCCAAAACCTCTATTTGTGTACTAGATCAAAGCAATTCCAGTTTATTCAAGGATATTGTTCCAGCAAGTCTCTTCTTTGTTCTGGATTATGTTGTCTGTTTTTCTGGATCATTCCCATCAGCAAACAGACTGATTGTAATGTCACCTCTCATTAAAAATTCACCTTTTGATTGCACATCGCCCTCCTTATTTCATATTTGGAAAATTTCTTTAGAGTTGTTTATATTTGCTGACTGCTATTCTCTCTTTCTCCTTAAAACCATTCTTGTTAAGGCTAATAATGAATTCCATAATGCTTAATTCAGTGGTCAGTTTTTAGTTTTTTAAAAATTTGAGCTGTTGGTAGCATTTGTCAGAGTAACACATTTCCACCTCATTTGGATTACAGAATGCTTTTGTTTCTTGATCTTCTCTTTATCCCCCTACCCCCACCCACATGACTGAGTAACTGTTACCTCTTTATAGTCTTTTTTGGTTTCTTCTCATTCCACCTGATATCTAACCAATGGAATGCCCCAGGGCTTGGATCTCAGATCTTTTTCCTGATGTGATCTCATCCAATCTCGTATTTTAAGTAACACTACATGCTGAAGGCTCCAACATTTGTTTAACCTAGTCCAGACCTTTCCCTGAGCTCCAGTTTTATATATTTATCTGCTTAGTATCATCTATTTTATGTCAGCCTCTTCTTCAAATCCCATATCCAGTCCATCAACAAATCTTGTGGACCTTCAAGATGCTGATCTAGAATCTGACTCCTTAGTACTTCTATTTTTCTGTGTTTACTTGGCATTAAATTCTAAGACAGCATATATGTGTGGGTTAATGGAGGAAGGGAGAGGAATAGTGGTGGGGAAGGGACATAAGTGCTGTGGGTGGGGAGAAAGTGAGGGAGTTGGAACAGGAATTTGGCGGAGTAGTTCTGAGGTGAAAAGGGTCTGGGGAAAGGAAGATGGTGAGTATAGGTACTAGAGGAGTCCTGGTGGCCTAATTTTAGGAAGTTACTCAAGAAGGACAGATGCCTGAGAAAAACTGGTGATAATAATAACAAAGACCACTACAAGGTCCATTGTATAAATGCACAGGAAAAGCTGGTGGATTATCACCAACTGACCTGTGAGCTGTCTTTGGAGTGAAACCTTTACTTTGGCTCTATAGAGAACCATTCCATGCATTAAGAGAAATGTAGCCCAACCTCTCCTCTTTAAAAATGCCACGGGAGTTCGTGTTGGCAAGCAGGCCCCACGTGCATGGACGGGTTTTTTCTGTGGGCAAATCAGGCCTCCGTTTTTCCTAGAGATAAGACTTGCTCTGCTGAAACTCCCTCACTCTGAATTAAAAGAACAAAAGCTGATGGATATCTGACTTCCGAAGGCCATTGATAATCCTTTCAAATTCAGCCCAATACCTGTTGCCTTTACATTTGCAAATTTCTCTTTTGATGTGCCTTCCTTTGTTGTCTATCACCTAATGCAAACCTATGCATAGTAAATGAAGACCACTCTGATGTAATGCACCCAGAAAAACAATAAAGGCCTGTCAAGGTAGGGGTCGGGGTGCTCTCTCCTCTGGAGAGAGTGGCTGAGGCATTCCAAGCCACTCTCGCCCCCCTCCCCACCCCCGCTCTCTCTGGCCCGCTCCTGGGGGCCCGCTCCTAGGCCCTGCTCTCCGGCCCCCACTCAGGCACTTTTTCTCTGGCTCTCCTTCTCTCTGTTTCAGAGTGGGGTCCGTGTAGTCCCTGCATTCTTTTTCCCCTAGATTTCACGTGTGGAACTATATATGTCGGCCACAGCATATGGATTCTGTGGGACAGGATATGCGACATGGCTCCTTCTACAGCCCTTGGGCAACTTTCTAGCTGGAGGGGTATGAAGTGATTTTTCAGGGCTGAGCAGCATTATCACCAACTGACTGGTCAGCTATCTTTGGAATGAAACCTTTACTTTGACTCCTCCTACAGCCCTTGGCAACTTCCTGACTGGAGAGGTGTGAAGTGATTTTTCAGGACTGACTCCTTAGCTCTAGTAGGTCTTTACAGTTCCAGCCTCACAACCCCACTATCTCAAGATTCTGATAAAATGTAGAAAATAAGAACACTAGAGAAGTGGTAAGAAAATTCCCATATTCTAATGTTATGCTTGTTCTAAATGAACTGATTAATTTATTCACTTTGATCATTTCTATATTCTTAACTTTTCAACTTGAATTATTGTTTGGACGGAAGGGAAATCAGTATGGATAATAGCTAGAAATCCAGTGAAGATGAGTTGAGTGTAAGTGCAGCAATGTTACTAGAACTTAATTTATTTCATATTTTTTTAACACAGGAAAGTGTCATAATTTGGGAACCTGGGAAGTCCAAGATCAAGGTGATGGCTGATTTTGTTCCCCGGTGAGTATGCTCTTTTCCTGGTTTGAATACAGCCACCTTCTCCCTATGTCCTTACATGGGGGTGGGATAGAGAGGATATAAGCTCTCCAGTCTCTTTAAGGGCACTAATCTCATCATGAGGCTTCTACCCTCATGACCTCATCTAAACCTAATTATCTGTCAAAGACTCTATCTCCAATTCCGTCACACTCGGGGTTTAGGGCTTCAACATGTGGATTTGGGGGGTGGGGTTACAATTCAGTCCATAGTAAAACCTAAAATGTATGGCTAAGGATTGGAGGAATCATTCAACATTTAAGTGTTTTAATATTCAAATAGTGGTGATGTGTTATATAACTTGAAGAATAGAGAGATAATACAGAACAATTTGGAGCCTGTTACATATGTACAAACATGTAGTAATTAGTGGACCCAAACCTAGAAGTTGGAGAGAGATGCTTTAATGGGAATTGAAATGAAATGTAGTTAGAATGACCAAGGCTCTAAAAAGTTATTTAGAATCTCTTATAACTTTCTGTGATTAATTTGATGGGAGCTGCAGGAGGTTAGAGTAAGTTTTACAACATAGAATTGTTAGCAGGAGAAACCTGGTTCTTGCCGGTGCAGTAAAGAATTACAGATCAGCAAGACTATTAGCATGCAAGCAGGGTTTATTAGTGATAGGTTCTGAGGTGGGGGAGAAAGGTAAGAGCATGGGTGGGAGGAGTAGGGGTGGCAAGAGCAAGGGTAGCAAAAGGCTGGGTAGCCATAGGCCCAGTGGCCATAGCCAGGTGGCCAGAGGCATCAGGTCCTTTGTTCTGAGGACTTGTATAGTTGGTGGGATGGGATGAGGAAGTTACATAGTGGTCGGTGGATAAAAGTGGTACCAGCTTCCTCCAGGGGATGTGATTACCCAAATGTAGGTATGTGTGGGTGTTCTTTCCCAGGTAGTGGAAACAGTACATAGAATTTCAAGGACTCCCCTCCCACCTCCCAGACCTTGGGATATTCAGGACACCTGGCAGTCTTAGTAAGATTGTTACAGAAGCTTACAGAAGCCCAGTCTCAAGGACTGTCCCCTCCTCTTGTGCTATCATAGTTTTGCTTGTGTTGTTTAGAATACCTGGCAGTCTTACTGGACTAGGCTCAAGACTGCTGGGTCAACAGGTGAGACATATCTTCCTTTGCTTCTATGCTCCTGGATTAAGTTCTTTGTTAGATTGTAATGGTGAGGGCCCTGCCTTTATTTCCCCTTTGGCCGCTTCTTCCTAGCTGCTGCCTAACAGAAGGAGAGTAATCTTGGATCCTTAGAGGCTAAGCAATTAATAGCACTATCATCAGAAACAGGTATGCGTTAAATTAGAGTTCTTTTGGAAAGAACATAGGATTAAAATTCAGGAATCACATATTTAGTGCTAGCTCTGTTTCCTATACCTTTAGGTGAATCATAAGCTTTTCTAGGCTTTAGAAGTCCATCTTCAGATAATTCTGATTATTACAGAACAGACCCTGGGGAAGGGACGAATGATATACTATTACCAAAGGGACCCACCCTTGTGTTCTGGGGATCCCCAACCCTGGACTAGGTTTGCCTTGCCTGCTGACAGAGAAAGATGTCTCTCAATGCCAGACATTGGTGAAAAGGAAAGGGATTACTTATTTAAAGAGTTATACAAACTTAAGAGTAATGACTTAATGTCTTCATTGAGATCCCAAAGTCCTTTAGAATACCCACAAATGCACAGGCCTTCCTTCCCCCTCTGCCCAGTCCAGGGTACCATATCTCAGAAGAAGAAATAGAAGTCCGTGGTTCTTCTCTGTCCAAGCCTCATGGCTGCCACGCTTGAGTTTAAATCCCAGCACCAATCTTCCTCTGCAGCACCATTTATGACTCTTCCCACAATTGGCCCCAGCTGCCAGCATTCCCGTATTTTTCTAGTTTTATTGGGCTGCCATAGTAAGTCCGGGCAGGTGTGGCCCTGTGGTGTGGGGCCAATCATCTCTAAGCTCTTACTCCGGTGCTGTAACCAGGGGAGTTGCCTCCCAGTTATATCCTGAGTGTAAGTCACTCCCATCCCCCTGGCTCAAAGCATGGCCACAGCAGTTTAACATATCTATGAAACCAGTTAAAGGTTATAGATATGTTAAACGACTGTTCTAGAAGTTATCTATAAAACTGTTGCTATTCAATGGCCCTGTTCCATGCATCCCATCCCCCAGCTCAGACTTGTGGGGGTGAGGACATCCTGTATATATATACTTTTCTAATATTTCCTGGACACCCGAGTTCTGGGCCCCATTACAAATCCCTATTTGGGTCCCCCCGCCCTTGGCTGTGCTCTGTTACATGATGGTCATATTACTTGTCAAATTACTTTCTACTTTCTGATTTTTATGGTATCAGGAAGAAATTAGTAATTTTGATTTATATTTATGTTTTTTAGAGAGGATATTAAAGCATAAATGTAGAATTCCTAGAAGGTAGTTACTTGAAATGTGGAAGTGATCATGCAGAGAAGGTTAGATTAAGGCAGAAGTTCTCGCACAGAACATTTCTGATTGCCACAGTGAGGGGATTGCTACTGGCATTCGCAGGTAGAGGCCAAAGATGCTGCTAAATGTCCTAAATACAACTGACAATCTTCCACAACAAAGAATTAACTGCTCTGAAAGTCAGCCTAGATTGAGAAACACTGGACTATGAGGCATCTGGAGTTAAATGACTGAAATTGTGGATAGACACACCAAATCCATTTTTGTGGATTCCAGAGAGCAGTGTTTTCAAATCTGCATCATGTTTTCTTGCATTACATATCTCCTAATTATCTACTTAATCTTAGTTTTGAAGTTGTAAATTACTGCTTATGACACATTAGACTATAAGCTTCATGCATTTACCACTTTCTTTTTTTCTTTATGCATTCAGTACTTTCCATATTTGGTAGTGCTTTCAGACCAGTGTTGGGCAAGCAAAATATAGTTGTGGAATAGTGAGGAAAAGAATAATTTTTATTATTCTTAATATTACGTATCTGTTTATATTCACTTTCCTGGTGGTACACATGTTTGCATGATTATATATCTAGATGTTCCAAAATTATATACTAATAAGCTAATTAAGTTAATGAGAGGTGCATAGCACATAGTAGATGCAGTTTGATTTTTATAGATTGGATTATGCTGGTTTGAAGATATCCACGTTGGGCTACAATGAATTTGACATTGTTTTCAGAAGTTGGAGAGGTTTGAACTGTGGTTCAAAGTGCCTACATTTGCCAGCCTAAACCAATGGTTTCCAAACTGCTGGTAGTGTACCTACTGATGAATCGTAATTGAATTTGTGGGCCATGGTCAATTTAGGAAAAATGAAATAGAAAATATTAGAATAAGCATCCCATGTAGTAGAGGAAATTATTATTTATATGTGTCTGTGTAGTTGGGTGCCATTTAAATTATATTTTCATTATAGATTGTGGCAAAAACTGTTTGTAACATGGTAACAGCTTTAAATCCTTTATTGACTTACAGGATTTCTGTTGTGGACAAGGTTCTTAGAATAAATTGATAGAAAATATTTAATTAATGGAGCACAATCTGCTCTACAAAAGCTCTTAATAAATACTATTTATTAATTCGTTGAACAAATAATGTATTTGTTGAGCTCCAGTGCTGGGGATACAGCCCTTTGGAGTTTATATTTTATTGGATAGACAGTAGAAAAGAATCAAGAAAAATAAATAAAATTTATAATACCTTAGATGGTGATAAGGGATTAAAGGTAAAGGAGGGGAGGAGATATCAGGAATGTGAGTTAGAAGTTTGTTGGCATATTTGAGAACCTCTCTGCAAGACTTGGCACGGAACCCTGAAGGCGGTGAGGAGCCAGCCATGCAGATATCTGGATGATGAGCGTTCATATTAGAGGGGCAGCAAATACAGAGGCCCTAAGCAAGGTGAAGTGTTCTGTGTGTTTAAGAAATAGTGAGGAGGTTAGTGTGGCTAGAATGAAGTGGATGTGAGGCGTGTGAGATAGCTACAGGGTGATATGCAGGGTTGGAAGCATGGTCTTATAGGCATTGGAAGGATTTGGTCCTTTACTGAATAAACCAGAAAGCCATTAGAGAGTTTTGAGCTGAGCAGTGATAGAATCTGATTTAACAGAATCACTTTTCCTGCTATGTGGAGAAGACACTGAGGTGGGGTGAGGGAGCGAGGAAGCACTGTTGGATTTAAGTTCAGTGGGGAAGTAAGGACTGGAGGGAGAAATTTAGGAGACATCAGCAAATGAATTATAATTAAGGCCTCGAGCTGGGTTGAGATCATCAAGAGAGTTGTATGTGCTAAGCACTTGACATTGAATTATACTGTGTGTTAATTGTGTATAGGTACTCTTAGTCTATTCTTGGAATTTGATACTTTACTATATTAATATTTATGAAATTAGTATGTGTGGATCCACTTGAATGTGCATTTAATATATATTTTCTTCAATTCTACTATAAAACAAACTGCCATTGAATAGTTGGTGCTTTTTAAAAAGAACTGTTACCTTAAGTCTAAGAAGTAAGAATTTTTGCCTTTAAGATAACAGAAACACGTTTAAAGTTATAAACTTGCCGAAGAAGCTCCAGCTGCTGTGTGGCTGACTTAGTTTCCAGCTTTGTCTTCTCTGATTCTGAAGCTTGTTTTCTAAACACTATGCAGCGGTACCTTTGTCAAAAATACTTGTCCTTTACTTATGATTTTGCCTAATGATTAGTTGTTGGAAGTTTTTGTTAATAGAAGAGATCATAATTAGCATAGGACAAAGCTATGATTCTAGAGTTGCACAGACTTGTAATCATAGTTTTAAGCTGTCATTTATCCTCTTTGATGTTCAGTGCCCTTAGCTGTAATATAAGGATGTTTATAACTATCTTAGAATTTTGGAGAGAATTAAATGAGATACATTTTTTTTTCTATTCTTACTGATGTGTAGTGTTGTTTGTACTTAGGTGGCAGTTCATATAAAGGAAGCACTGGGACTTGTGCTACAAGGCTACACCTTTCAAGAATAAAAAAAAATTAGAAAATGGAACCAACACGTATATTATGTGAGAAAGAACAAGAGCCAGAACCACAGAAAAGCACAGAAGAAAGCAAACAGGTAGATGAAGAAGATGGCGAGCTGATCTTTGTTGGAGTGGAACATGTAAATGACGATGCTGAGCTGATCTTTGTTGGGGTGACTTCACATTCAAAACCAGTCATTTCAAACATTTTGAACAGAGTCACCCCAGGTTCATATTCAAGGAGAAAAAAGTATCGTCACCGCAGAAAAGATACTGCTCGCGAATTGCGGCCTGTAAGTCACGTGACTCCTACTTCAGAAACAGTGACTGTCTTGCCAGATTCTGAATCTGAATCAAGATTAACAGATAGTCCTATTATTATTATTGAGCCTTTGTCTAAACCTGATTGTAAAAGTAATTCACCACATGTTGTGCCTAATAGCTCTTCAGAGTTATGTTCTCCTTTGATGACATTCACAAGTTCATTGCAGCATCCAGTAGGAGCAGCACTTTCTGTAGGAAGTTGTGCATCAAAGCAACTTTCCACTTCTGAAGTAAACAGCACAAATCCCAAAAGGCCTAAACTCAGTGATGGAATCATAGGGGGACATTCTTCAGCTTTATCCTCTTCAGGACTCTTTCATACAATTATTCCTCAACAGACCACACGCTCAAATGGTGTTCATACCTCATTAAGCCCTATTCAGAATGGAGCACCTTTTCCAGCAGCTTATCCAAAGGACAGTGTCCATTTCAAGACTATAAATCCTGTTAGGGAAAATAGACAGACCAAAACAGACTTTTCAAGTCTAGCATGTCAAAACAAGACCATTGATCCCAAGAAAGGAAATCTGATCATGTTACTTCATGACTTTTACTATGGACAGCATAAAGGAAATCGGCTGCCAGAAAAAAAGACCCACACAGCCTTTAAATGCCTCAGGTGCTTGAAAGTTCTAAAAAATGTCAAGTTTATGAATCACATGAAGCATCATTTAGAACTTGAGAAGCAGAGGGGTGACAACTGGGAAATCCACACCACCTGCCAGCACTGCCACCGGCAGTTTCCCACTCTCTTTCAGCTGCAGTGTCACATTGGAAGCGTGCATACTGCCCAGGAGCCCTCCGCTGTCTGTAGAATTTGTGAATTGTCATTTGAAACAGATCAGTATCTCTTACAGCACATGAAGGACAATCACAAGCCTGGCGAAATGCCCTATGTGTGCCAGGTTTGCAATTACAGGTCATCGGTCTTTGCTGATGTGGAGGCACATTTCAGAACATGCCATGAAAACACTAAGAATTTGCTTTGTCCGTTTTGTCTCAAAATTTTCAAAACGGCAACACCCTACATGTGTCATTATAGAGGACACTGGGAAAAGAGTTTTCATCAGTGTTCCAAATGCCGACTACAGTTTTTAACTTTCAAGGAGAAAATGGAGCACAAGACCCGGTTTCATCAAATGTTTAAGAAGCCTAAACAACTAGAAGGGTTGCCTCCTGAAACTAAAGTTGTTATTCAAGTATCACTGGAACCTCTTCAACCAGGGTCAGTGGAAGTAGCATCCATTACTGTGAGCACATCTGATTCTGAATCATTATCCTCCAGGGCCAAAAAGTAGAATTAAAAAAAAAACAAAAAACCTTTGAATCCCAGTTTCAGGAAATCTAAAGCAAGTATTTAATCAAAGTCAGATACATCATAAACAAAATATACAAACCATACATTATTTAATAGCTTAAATATGCATTTTTTAAGTTAATGAAGTAAAGTATTATTTGATAAGAATTTTGAGATGTTATTTAAAAATGTATTACCTGGTTTTTATATGACCGTATGTGGCTTAACTCATAAAAGGTGTTTGTGTGTGTATATGTGTGTGAAAGAAAAAGTTGGAAACCTATTTATTATTTTGCTATTTCATGTTACTTGTGAGTGTGTAACCTCTGCTTGTATATAGAGAGTTTAAGTATTTAATTTTATTTTCTACTTTTTCCATACCTTGAAGACTTTAATGTTAACTCTAGTCAAACTGGGATGGCTTTGTTATGGCATAGTCCTGTTTGCTGCTGAACTCCCAGAAGTGCCTCTGTTGTGCTAGCCTAAAATAAACCTGGCTCTGAAAGCCTGAATGTGGAGAAGTTGAGCAAGAAGCTGTGGCGTGAATGGGACCAGAAAGTGGGAGGTTAGTCAGTGGACAGCAGTGGCTCTTTTGCCCAGTTGAGAGAGAGGCACGCATTTGCTTGTCTTGGAGCTAAGGCATAAGGAATTCTGTGTCAGAGTGTCTTTACCTAGCCCATGTACATCCAGGAAAGCAAGACCGTTAAAATGGAATGCCTATGTTTGGTGAGGGGTCCCTGCAGACAGCAAACAACTAGTGTATCACTGACTTCAGCTGGAGAAGCAGAGGTAGTTAATAGAATGGTGGCTGGTGCCGGTGGACCTACTGTTGAGTGATCCCACAGGGGAATTTGATATGTTTCCTCCCCTCTCCTTTCTGGCTGGCCTTTAGTCAGAATGAACTGTGTCCCTCACAGCTGCAGCAGTAAAGAGGTAAAGTTTCCCAAGGGAAAGAAGCTCTGGCATCTATAGTTTGAACTGTACTGGACTGATAACTTTAACTGATTTCAGGGCCAAACAGATTATCCAGTTCATGGACTGAGAACTCAATGTAGTTCTGTTAAGCTGGAATGGGGGTTGTCCAAGAACACTAGGTATAGAGGATAAAAATAGCCCAGATGACTGACTAAACTTAAACTGGTTGTAGGGCTTTTTCTTGTATTTTTTTTTTCTGTTCAGGTATCTTACCCTAATTGAACATGTGAAGTTTGCAGTTTTGTATTGTGCCTGTTGGACATGAATGTATTACAATTAACAGTTATTATTCTCTTGTGTGTACCCATTCCAATGTGCAAGACCCATTGTACTTGACCCATTCCAATGTGCAAGAAATGACCCTTCTTTCAAGTATTAGGTTGTAGAGTTGCTGCTCTTCATCTAATCTGTCCACCTTTCTAATACGTGGGAGACCTTTCTTGCCATTTCCAAGGGCTCCTCCATGGTACTGTGGAGTGCCCTCTGAGTGTTGATTTAACAGCAGCAGCCTTGGCTGCCTCTGGGTTCCCAGGGTTGAGTCTTCCTCGTCATATTCTGGTGCCTTCCTTCCTCCACCCCTGACCCAGGTACCTAGTAGCTTCTGTGCACTACTCAAGGGATCTGGGATCCTGGTGGCAGACCTTTGCCAGGAGAAATCTTTTTTCCTTTGCTTTCTCCTGTTCCTTAAAGGCACCTTATCTCTTCCCCACTCCTTTCTTCCCTCCTTAATCTAGTTAAATTCCTTAAGCTTTCACAAAGAGCTGGGAAGCGATAATCATCAAGGATTTAGCATTCCTCCTAGAATTGGGGAGGAAGAACGACAGACAACAATGTAGCTGTGGGTATAATGTCCTTGATTTAGATAATACACCCGCTGTGGTATCAGTTTGCTCAATGCTTGACTGATTGATTTGCACTTTGAACATTTAACTAGGCCTTTTCAGTTCGTTTGCTTGGACCAAGGCACTTTGCTAAAATTTTAGCCCAAACCCCTTTCTTTAGATGTAGAGAATGTGTTTGTGTGCGTGTTCTTGTTCTGGTGTCAGGTGGAAGCTTCTCTGTATAACTAGAGCTTCAGACTTTGCATACTTATATCCCTTATTCTGTTTTGATGGTAAAAATATGAAATGTTTTAGTTCTATGTTTTTGCGGTTGCTTAGTTTTATCAACTGTTACTGCTGTTTGCTCTTTTACTAAAATACACCCCTAAGGAGTGCAATTGTTATTTATTGCCAAGGTTTCAGTGATACGGGCCCTGCCTGCCTCCTCTTTTTCATTCTGTATCATGGTACTCTGCCATTTTCCCCAGTGATGCACTATTTTTGACACACTGGCCTTGCTTTTCCTCAAGCAAATCACATTTCTTCCCAATCCAAAGACTTAAAACTGCTGTTCTTTGTCTTAGAACGCTCTTCCCCAAGACCTGCGTGGTTTGCTACCTCAATTGTTGGCCATTTTCTTTGAGTCTTTGAGTTTTGTCAATGTTCTTAAAATGACACTGAATGAACTTTGACCCTCATCCCTTTTCTCCCCGTAAAGACACTTTATGCCTCTCCTTCCTTCTCTCTCTGATCTAGTTAAAGTTCTTAGGTTTTCACCAAAAGCTGGGAAGGGATAATCATTAAGGGCTTTGCTTCTCTCTAAGAATTGAGCTAGCCTGAGTCCATTTCTGTGCCTGCAACCAAAAGAAAATTAATATAGTGAGTTGAGTTCCTTCAGGAGCTTTCTCTGTTTTTCTATTGATACCTCTATATTTTTTAAGGCAATGTCACTTTCTTTTGTTTACAAATATATTGAATAGCAGTCAAGATTATTATTTTGTAATTACCTCTTGTGAATTTCCCTATTTTGCTTGCTTGTTCTTTCAGATAAAGTTTATTATTGTTGCCAAAAAATGTAAGTAAAGTAGCAATTATAGTAATAAAATCTTCTTTTGAAAAAATGCTTTTTGGTATTTGTCTTTTCATCAATAACATGGCATGTTTTTAGTTTAGTTTAATTTTTTTTTTTTTTTTAGCACCACTGTGTAAATTCTTTGGACTTTATTGCATTGGCTAGAACATCTAAATGGTGATATGAAAATAGGCTTTCTTGTTCTTGGTTTTAATTAGAAATGCTTACCATTAAAGGTAATGAGTATACTGTTTAAGGAATATCTATTTAGAATATTTAGAGAGAATTGTTATTTAGTTTTATTGGATAGCTTATGACATCTGTTGAGATAATCACTTACTTTTCCTTTACTGACCCAGGGTTTTGCTTGTCTGGATTCACAGCTTTTCTATTAAAGCAAAAATAGTTCCACTTGGGGTTGAGTATTGTTCTCCCTACTCAGCATGTTACTCCTTTTCTCATTTCTAATATTGAAATGTATTTTCTTTTCCCCTTATTAGATTTGCCACAGTAATCAATGTTTCTGATTTACTTTTTCCAAGAAGCAACTCTTGATTTATTATCCCAAGGAGTTTTGATTTTATTCTCTATTTTTATCTTGATTCATTATACACCTACTTTTTAAAGGGTTGTTCTTTTTTATGGCTTTTTATTTTAAAAGCTATTCTTTTTTGTATTAAAGGATTTAAGTCCTGGCTGGTGTGGCTCAGTGGATTGAGTGCTGGCCTGGGAACCCAGGGGGTGGCCAATTCGATTCCCCATAAAGGCACAAACCTGGGTCCCTGGTTGGGGGCATTCGAGAAACAACCACATATTGATGTTTCTCTCTCTCTGTTTCTCCCTTCTACTCTCTCTAAAAAAAAAAACAAAAACTTTTTAAAAGTTAAAAAAAAGAATTTAAGACTGCCTGACTTTGTTTACAGGTTTGTCTGACCCCAAATATTTTGATGTATATTTTCATTTTTATTAGAGTTTTAATTCTCCATACCTTTTTGGTAAATTAATTCCATTAACATTTGCAGGTTGTTTTAGCCTTAATTTATAGTTTTACTGAGAATGAAGTTTTTCTTGGAGCTTTGAGGGTGTGTGTATGTTGTACACTGACATGTCTATATACACTCCTTTTCAAATTGCTCCAAGAATTATTTTAAAATGATTTTTTTGTTTCTATGGTAAACATATGAAATATTTTAATCTAAAAATCTGTCCCTCAAAATGAATATAGTATAAAAGGTAACAGTATGAAAATACTAATTTGAGAATTAATTCCTAGTAACAAAACTTGAAAATGTTAAAGAAAAATTACTCTTGACACTGTTAACGATGGTAAGGAAAACTTTATTCAAGGGGGGGCTAGTATACCACTAGATAAAAATGGGTTTTTGTGAGAGACCCTGAGCTTACCTCTGACTCCGCGAAGTGCAAAGTGGGGGTTTATAGCCAGGAACAGGGTAGGTGTCAGTGGATGGAAAATTACTAAGAGGAAACTTCAGGGGTAAGGTAGATTCTGGCCAAACCAACTTGACAGGATTATTGCCGAAGACAGGCCAGGGTGATGAGGAATTTGATCAGCGATAAAGGGTGGAGATTTTCCCTAAAGTGACCCAGTAGGAATCTTGCTAAAACCAGACTAAACAGGAAGAGCCACTGGGTTAAAGACAGAGCTCCATGTTGGGAGTGTGTGAGTTGTCTATTGATGTATAATTAATTACCACAGAGCTAACAGCTTAAAGAAACATTTATTACCTCCCACTGTGTCTCAGAGCTGGGAACCCAGGAACCCAGGAGCAGCTTGGCTGAGTTGTTCCGCTTCAGGGTTTCATGAAGTCGCAATGATCTGAAGGCTTGACGGGCTGGAGGAGTTGCTTCCAGAATGGTTCACTCACATGGCTAATGAGAGGAAACTAGTTTCTTGCTTGCCGGGGTCCAGCCCCAGCAGGTCCAGGGGTACCCAGAGGAGGGACAGCATCGGCGGAAGAATGACATGAGAGGTGCAGTTTCAAGCTCGTTGGCCTAGTATCTCTCTGGCTTCTGAGTGCTTTATTTTTATATGCTTTTGCAAACTTATGTGGTATGGAGGTTTACATTTGGATTGGTTTCCTCATAGTACATTTACTTTGCAAGAGTTCCGGAGAAGCATGACACATACATAATATAAAATAGATGGGTGCCTCAATTAAGCTTTGTTTTGCAAGCTTTTAGCTCTAATCTTGCTAATTGATCAGCAAAGCGTCTGACCATATTATATAACACCTTGATTTCTCAGAGCTAGGCATACTCCTTGGTTATATTGAACCAGCCACACATCTGGCACGAGGGCTGGCATGAGACTGTTTTGGCTCTCTAGTAAAGGCCACGCAGAAGACTTTTGTGGTTATGTGGTTAATGTCTGTCTATTACTTTTCGTCTAGTGTTATCCACCATGTCCCTGGATTGTTTTGATAGGCTTGCCTCATTTGCCTTCTTAGAGCATTTCTGGTTTTTATATCTAGGGTACACCATGGTGGGGGGGGCTCTCCTAATGCCTTCCCAAAGAGGCAGCTTGTGATATTCTGTCCATTTCCCTTTGTAATTTACCCATTGGGAGCCTTTCATGTGCACACCGGTAAATGGTAATGGTTGGATCAGTGGGCTGGGGAGTTGTGGGGGGATAGGTCCAGGGGAAATGATATAAAGCAGACCAAACTAACCTTTTAGATCTATTTCTAGTCCCTGGGGCTCGAGTTCTGCCTAATGTGGTGGGAGCAGAAGAGGGTGTGGGAATCAGGCCAAAGAGTTTCCTCCATTCCCGTTCCTGATGACTCTTAATACTATTTCGGGGGGCATTCTGGAGGGGAGATACTTTCCGCTTGACTAACATTTTCTCTGTAATTTCTTAAGAACTCTGTTTTCTCAGTGGAATTGCCATTTGTCCCAGTCCCACATGAAATCATACAGACCCCAAGCAAAGGAGGCAATAAAATGATTAAACAGAGGAAAGCATGGTGCTTTCTCCTGCCGTGTCCACTGTGCAGATCTAAGGCTCCCTCTGCGACTGTGTCAGACAGCAGGCCTGGAGTGGCTCCGGTACTTGCTGGCTGTTGGGAGGAAGCCTCAGTTCCTCCACGTGAACCTCTCCACTGAACTACCTGAGTGATCTCACAACATGGCTAGCAGGCTTCTAGAGCAAGTGATCCGAGAGAGTGAGCAAGGGGCCTGCAATGCCTTTATGACCTAGTCTCAGAAGTTTCACTCGTCATTTCTATGATATTCTATTCATTAGAAGGGAGACACTAAGTTCAGTCCACATATCAAGGGGAAGGTAATTAAGTTTCCCCTTTGACTCAATTAGGCATGTTTTCTACTTTTCATATCACTACAGGTACTGTTACTAAACTCAGCTACTACATAACTCCTTTCTCAATCTTCTAATAACATGTTCTTCAATTCTTTTTAAGCCACATTGGAGCTGTCTCAAAGTCCAGTTCTTTTGTTTTTTCCCACTAAGGCTTGTACTAACTCTTCAGAGTCCTCTCGGCTTCTGCACACCGCCCAGTTCCAAAAACACTTCCATGTTTTAGGTACAGTAGTATTACAGCAGCATGCCCCTCCAGGTACGAAAATCTGTATTAGTTATCAATTACTGTATAAAATATCACCCCAAACTTAGCAGTTTAAGACAACAAACATTTATTTATCTTGTGATTTTTTTCAAGAGCCAAGAATTTGGAATTGGCTTAAGTCTGTTCCTGGCTTTACTGCTTTCATGAGGTTGCAATTAAGATGTTGGTTGGAGCTACAAATATCTGAAGGCTTGACAGGCTGGAGGATTAGTGCCATGGTCTGTTTATGTCACCACCACCCCCCCAAATTCATGTTGAAATTACAACCCCCAGATGTGATGATATTAGTAGGTGGGGCCTTTGGGAGGTGATTAGGTCATGAGGGTGGAGCCTTAAAAGCGGGATTACCACTCATCAAAGAGATCTCGCAGAGCTCCCTTGCCCCCTTTCCATGTGAGGATACAATGAGAAGTCTGTGACCCGGAAGAGGGCCCTCACCTGGTCATGCTGGCACTCTGACCTTGGACCCCCAGCCTCCTCAACTGTAAGCAATAAGTTTCTATGGTTTATAAGCTACCTGATCTTTGGTATTTTGTTAGAGCAGCTTGAATGGACAAACACAATCAATTTTTAAACTTGATTGGCTGCTGGCAGGAGGCCTCAGTTCCTTGTTGTGTGCTCCTCAAGGCACGTCATCTGGCTTCTGGCAGAGTTAGTGATCTAAGGGAGAGCACGGAAGAAGCTGCAACAGAGCCTCAGAGATGAAATACCGTCACTAATGTTGTCTACTGTTGGTCACACAGCCCAACCTTGATATAATACAGAAGTGGACCACAGGAATACCAGGGGGTGGGGAACCTTTGGGGGCCATCTGGGAGGCTACCACAGGGAGAATGGAACCTTGGAAATTGTATGGCATTCCACAAATACTTAAGATAAAACCTAGTTAGTGGTCGTGGTGATACCTGCCCACGCTCTAGTTTGCCATTGTGAGCAAAGTATTCATTATAATAAGTAATGACTTAAATTGGTGAAGAATGCTTGAAAGCATGCAGAGATGTTGATTGTATCAATAAATGAGAAACTGGATTTTAAGATACATTGCCGTTTGACCCTTCTCCCTTTCCTAGTTCCTACCCTAACCTTTCCCCCTGCCCCAGCCTAACTAATATCTCCTATAGGAACAAGAAAACAAACAAAAACCTGGAATGGTATTGTTACCATAGGTAGTTAGCTAATTACTAAAAGCAGCAGCCTGCTTGCCTAGCCGGGAAGCTACAGCACTTACAGACTCATTCACACTTTCCAGGCGACCGCTGCGGAGGAGACTTCCTCCTAGAAACAGGCACCATTCCAGCACTAGACTGTCCGGGAGAGCGGAGGGAGGTAAGCGCATGCGCACCAAAAGTCAAAATGGCAAAGGTGAAGGTGCTGGACATAGAGGCTTGTCAGTCTAACGAGGGGATGGACCCGTCATCAGCCCGCAAAAGCTTGGGAAACTGACTGGTTAATTTGAAAAAACTCCTGGTCTTTCCCCAAGCCCACGATAATATAACCTCAGAACAAAAAAATTCCCTCTCTCCCTCTCGCTGGGGTGACCGCGCTCACCCCTTTTGTTCGTATTCGTGCATTCTCTCTCGCCTAGGAGCACGTGATCGTGTGGGGCTCGCAGCTCCCGGGGCCCACGGGGCTGCCTGGCCTCCAAAGGACTAGGTTTTAACAAGAAACAAACTCTGGACACTGGCCTTGTTTTCGTCCTGATTTTTTTCTGTGGTGGGATGGAGAAAAATGGGACACAGGGGCAGATTTCTACGTGAATAAATCATCTGGCCACATCACAGTCTCCCATGCATAGGTCCGTGAAATGCTTTTCCGTGATCCTGTGGAAGAGCCTGATTTCCACCGAAATAGTGTACATTGGCAAAATATGTGCAAAGGTTACCTCTAAGTGGTGAGCTTATTAAACGATTTTTACAGTGGCCACATATTCCCTTCATTGACCGGAGAGACCTGGTTCTTCCTGCTGACGTGTGTAAAGAGTTACAGATCAGCAAACCTATTAGCGTGTAGTCAGTTTATTAGTGACCTGTTCCCATGGAAGAGAATGGGACTGGGTAGAGTCGGGGGTGAGAGGCAAAGTTTCAGGGCAAAGCAGGGCAGGAAAAGTAAGAGCAGCTGAAGACCATGGTAGCGAGCCCCTGGGCAGCCTGAGGCTGGTGGCCAGAGGCCCAGCGGCCTGGGAGCCAAGAGCACCAAGAGCGCCCCGAGCCCCCAGAGCAAGAGAGAAAGTCCTTTGTTCTCAGGACTTATATAGTTGGTGGGATAGGAGAAAAAGTTACATATTGATTAACGGGTACATGCGGTATGTGTGGGGGTCTGTTAGCCCCAATCCTTATCTTGCTCCAGACTCCATTCGTTCATCTTGTTGTAAAACAAATATGTGACAGGGGACAGTTAATTAAAATTGGGACACTTTCTAGAGTTATTTACAGGCTCATCTGTAAGCCTCAAGGACTCCCTTGTAAAACAGATAGTGACCAGAGGTAGGCAGTTAACCAAAGTTGTTCTATGGGCTCTTCTTTGGGCACCGTGGGCCCTCTCCTGTGTTCCAGGCCTTGGGAGGAAAGCACAGGTTCAAGGCTTTCTTCCCAGATAGTGGAAACGCTACATAGAATTTCAAGGACTTCCCTTCTTTCTTGCTAACATAGTGTTTCTTGTGATGTTGGAACACCTGGCAATATTATCAAACCAGGCTCAGGACTGCTGAGTTAGCACGTGAGAACTGTCTCCTTCCTCCTCCCTGCCTCGGTTTACTATTTATTCTACTTAATTGGTAAAAGGCGTTTCCTGGCAATCAGGGTGCTAGACGCTGGCCAGTAACAGCATTGCAGTCTCAGAGCTCTTCCCGTGCTGTTTCCTGCCTCAGTTATACTCATCCTTGTCAATATTATTTAACTTCAGAGGAACGTGTGGGAGAGTACAGACTAGCAGTCAAAAAAAGCAATTCGTTCCTGAGTATGAACGGGTCGGTGGTGCCCATATCTTTCCTCCATGGCTCCCCCACCGTTGATCTCTCATCCCCAGGGTCATCTGCAGCCCTTTCACAGCTGCCTGTCCTTTGCATGCCAGTCTATCCCCTGCTCAGGCCACACTGAATTTGCAGCCTAACGATAGGGCAGCAGAGATCAACAGCACAGCAGAAAGTGTTTGAGTGTCTTCCTTCACTCCTCAGCCTCCTGTAGGCCCTACATTTACAGGAAAATAAAGATAAGCAAGCTGTCAATATTAATCTCAGGAGGAGATAAAGGGAGATGGGGGTGGAGCCTGTAGTCTGTCAGGCGGGGTAAAGCAACAGAAGAGGGTAGGCTTTACTGCGCTGTAAAACGGGGCGGGGGGGGGGGGCTCTGCTCCCAGCGGTAGGACCTAAGTCTTGGGTTTTAGCGCCTTCTCTTTGTACTTTTTTCATCTGAATAGGTGAAACCCCTGTGGATCGGTCACGGAAGTAATCAGACACCTATAGTAATCAGACACACACTCTATAAAAAGGTATTGACTCAACATTTAACAACACGAATCTAATGATGAATGAGATTTAAAATACATGCAATGTTCTCAGAGATTTAAGTAAGAATAATAGTGGTAACAGTGTCTGGAGCATTTGTTGCACCAAAAGAGGCACAGATTGCCGTCCCCCCCATAATTTTTGCACAAGTATCATAGCAACCAGATTATTTAAAACCGTATCCCTGCCATTCCGTATTTCCATCCTCTGCTTTATTCACAGTGCTTACCCACCTTCTACAAAATTTATCTTTCTGGTCTGTGTCTCCCTCTTCACACATATTTTCCATGAGGTCATTGGTCTCTATCCTCAGCACCTAGGACATGGCCTGACTCATAGTGGGTATTGAGTAAAGACTTGTTGAACTAGATTAATGCATAGAGATGTGTAAAGGAAATGGGAATGAAGACTATGGAATTAATGTACAGATTTATTATCAGCAGAAATAAGGGTAAAAAGTAAAAAAGGAAGGATGGTGGTAAAGGGGAGAGAGAACAAGGGAAGAAGGAAAGGAGGAAAGAAGGGGAGAATTAAAATGCATGTTCGTACCGACCTGTACCTAAAATAATAAATGATGCCTATGGAATGAGGATGCAGGGGACTGGGCGCGGGGAGTGGGACCAGAAAGGAGCGAGAGCTTGCTCAGTGCCTAGCAGTTAGTTATAGGTGAGTTGTCAGTTAGGGACCACAGACAGCAGAGGCTTGACTGGAGCAGCTGGCTCTGCTTTGTCACATGGCTATTGCAGGCCTTGGTCCCTCACCAGGTGGCCTTCTCTGCGAGGTCACTTAGGCAGGGTAAGCTGCTCCTCCCAGGACAAGCAATCCAAAAGGAATCAAGAAAAAGCAACGAAGATAGGCCCCTCTCTCTTTCTTTAAGCTAGTATCAGAGGTGACATTCCATCTCAGTTCTGTGACCTATTTGTTAGGATTCAGTTGTTATGTAGCGGGTTGCAGATGTCTCTGTATCTTGTCCCTTATGTTGTTTACTTCTTCACAGCACGCTACAGCCATTAGCTTAAACCGACCTGCATCTGAAATCAAATCTTCACACATCCGGTTGTTTTAAATAGAGACCCAATAAACGTATGTGTATTCATTTAGAGCCTGCCTGCTTTGCACACCCCAAGAGACTGCACTCAGTGAGTGCTGGCCATAGATGAGAAAATGCTTGGTGGGCTTTGACCCCAATCTGCTGCTGCCCTGTGTCGCCGTCCTACCCAGAGACACTTGGCTGTGCTGCTGAGAGGCATGTGGGAGACACAGGAGCCCTTCACCGATTCCCTTCCCACCTGGGAGTTCTCCACCCTCTTCTCTTCCTGTTGGCCCTGTGTCACTGCATGGTTTGCTTACAGCTGTGAGGGACTACCTCTCATCTAACCTTTCTAAGTGCTGCCCAAAAAGAGCTCTCTCTGTGTCATTGCCATCTCGTAACGGTGCCTTTTGCCTTCTCCCTCCATCATCCTGAAACCCTCCACTCACCACCCCTTCACGCAGTGCAGCCCACACTCGAGGGAGGGGCTCACACGAGAGCGTGGACACCGGGAGGTGGGGTCATGGGGGTCTGTCTGAGTGGTTTTCAACAGCAGCCTGCCCTCTGGTCCCCAAAGATTCTCGTCCCCGTCACATAGCACACACATTTCCCAGGCCTTGTGTTCAGCTTTGCAGGCACAGAAAGGAAATGCTAAAGGGTGCATGGAGCATGGGGGTTTTTGTCTCACTTCCCCCCTGCATCTGTCACTGTGGGAATGGTTGCTGTACCACAGAACACAGTAGTACTCGGCCTCGTCCTCGGGTTGGGCCCCGGTGATGGTGAGGGCGGCTTTGTCTCCAAGCAGGTTGCCGGAGAACCTGGCAGGAACCCCTGGTATCCGACTGCTGGTACCACCTATTATACCCTGGGGTGCCTGGTAGGGCTTCTGTTGGACCCAGCAGGCGTAGTTATTTGTGGTGACAGCCCCAGTACTGGAGCCACAGGTGAGTGTGACTGTCCCCCCAGGAGTTGTGGACAGTAAAGTTTCCTGAGTCACCACAGCCTGGGATGTGGCCCCTGAAAACAGGTGAGAGACCAAAGGTCAGGAATGGGGACAGGCGTCGTGAAGGTGCCATGTGGCCTCTCTCACTTACCCCCGACCCCCAGCCTGGAGAGCCTCCCCTGACCTGTGCAGTGAGCCAGAAGTGTGAGCAGGAGAGGAGCCCAGGCCATGGCGTAGATGCCTCACCGCTGAGCTTCCCAAGACCCCACAGCACGGAGGCAGCCTGCACAGCTCTCATTATATACAACTCCTACCACGTGTGGGGGTGGGGCTGCCATGAAAATGCGCTCCACTCCCAGGGGTGTTCAGCAGTGTGGTCACAGCTACTGAGCTCTTCCACGTAAGTAGCCAGGTGCTAATGGGACCCAGGGTCAATAGGGCCGCTTCACAGCTGAGCCTGCTTTCCCAGGCACTGACCCACAGCCCCCTCTAGTGTCCATAGTGAAAATATCACCAATGGACAGATGCACTCTTGCAGGGCTTTCCAAGTTTGCAACCCCTCTTTCCTCTGGTTTGGAGCTTTTAGTCCTCTCAGCAGGTCAGTTGAAGTGCCTATGATTCCTCGGGCAGAAACTGGATGGAGGAATTTGGGCAAGGGAGGCCTGAATGAGTCACTGCCTCTCTTTTTACTTCACACATCATAGACATCTACATTGAGTAGAAAGGCGAAGGTCTTGGATTCTCCTGCTGCCTTAGCTCAGGCACCTCAGGAACGCACCCAGTAATGTGGATGCCTTGCCATGTAGGTAGTTGATGGCCCCTGGTCAGGTGCTTGGTCTCTCCCAGAGCCTAGCAGCATTTCAGAATTTATTTCTTTTTTCTCTTTCTTCCTTAATGGTGTTTAGTTTAACACTGCTACAGAAAACTAAAAGACCACAATGGGATTTTTCTCCCAGGGCTTGCCAAATACTTGCTCTATGTGTCTGTGTGTCTCTGTCAGCTGGGTCATAGGACTCAGGTGTCAAGGTTGTGTGCATCACAGCTTCTGGTCCATCTGTGCTGTGTCAGGTACGAAAGCTGGGGACCTGCCTGGGGGCCCTGGGGACCATTGCCAAGGTAAATCCAGTGGGTCTGCAACTCCCTGCACAGGAGAAGGTGACCTTGGATCTGGGCTCATTGAGAGCTTCCCAGGGGGTGTGACATGGGAACAGACTGGGGAGTCCCCGCTCCTGCTGCTCCACCTCCCAGCCCTCAGCCTGGATGGTTGGGAGCTGCAGGAGGGTGTGGGAGGAGTTGGGGCACAGTCAGTGCCCACAGACTTGGGGATCCACTCCCAGGAGTCCCTGTGGTCCAGAGTGGTGTCAGCTGTCAGAGTGTCTCATCCATGGACCCACTTTACCCTGGAGCAGGCTCGCAATTCCCCAGGGAATGTAGACCACCCCCATCCTCTCCTGTCCCATTAAGAGGCCTCCTGGCTTCAGGCTCCATATGTCCCCTTGGATGAACCTTCCTACGTAGGACCTCACACCTGAAGGTCCAGGGACCCAGCCAGGGGTCCTGTCTGCTCTGTGCCTGGATTTCCCCCAAACATGTGTCCCCACCCAGTGTCTCACTGCTCAGTACTGTCTCCCTGGGGCCCAGGGTGCTCAGGCAGCCTTGAGCTCAGGGACTGGGAGGGAGGGTTGGGCTCTGCTTTGACCCTCTGATTTGGTCTCCTAATGTCAATCCAACTCCATATGCCTCTCCTTCCTCGGATTCAGGCAGGTCACAAGGACACAGAGCAGTGCTTTCCCAGGGCTCTACTGTCCTGTGTGATTTTTTCACAATTTCCACTTCTTTGCTGAAATTTGCTACCTGTGCATTCTTTACAAGTGGTTGTCATTCAAATCTTCACCATGAATGTATAAATATGTATGGGGATGATTGAAATTGAGTGTCTGACCATAAACTAGATGTGTGTTTATTTATTTAGGTCTCCTTCATGTATATCGAGAATACTTTGTACTCTCATTTTTACAAAACTTTCAGTTTTTCAGTGTTATCGTGAAGTATTTCTCATTTTTGATGCCATTATAATTTTATAAATTTTCTTGTTTGTGTTTAAGTTTCTTTGTTAATTTTTGGTGGTGTACTGCTAGCGTGTGCCCTGTATTCACTTCTGCATGCTGCTCTTGTGTCTCAGAGCCCCGATGGAAGAGTTTAGAGGAGAAACATCCCTGAGTCTCCCCTGGACTCAGAGCCGGGCACGGCAGGACCAACCACTGTCCTCACCTCAGCGTCTCCACTGGGAGGCGTTTCTCTCTGAAGGGACTCTCTGCCTTTGAGACAGGAGCAGGTGAGACAGAATGGCGATGGTCAGTCTAAATGAGACATGAGGGAAAGGTCAGGTTGCCGTTAAGAGGAAGCTCAGATCCTGTCTGCAGAAGTGACTACAGATGTCAGCCCGGAGTCAGACTTGGCTTCAGGCCAAGCAGGGGTGAGGTTCCCTGGAGGGGGAGCCCTTGGGGGTTATAGTCTCACTTTCCTGTGACTCTGGAGCACTGTGCAGCTATAAGGGCTGCTGTAATATATGCAACAGTAATAGTCCCCCTCGTCCTCAGGCTGCGCCCCTGTGATGGTGAGGGCGGCTTTGTTCCCAGAGATGGATCCAGAGAAGCGCTCAGGGACCCCAGAGGGCCGGCTGTTTGTGCTGTGGATGAGTGTGCGGGGAGGCTTGCCTGGGGTCTGCTGGAACCAGTTAGGGAGGTTACCACTAGACACTGACCCAGAGCTAGAGCCACAGGTGAGTGTGACCGTCCCTCCTGGTGACGCAGAGAGTGATGGCTCCTGGGTCACCACAGTCTGAGAATCCACACCTAAAACCAACAGGAAAGACATGGGTGTTGTTATGCGCAACTAGGTCACCCCGAGACCCTGCTCTGCTGTGTCCCCCAAGAATGCAGAGTCCCCTCCTCTGACCTGAGCTGTAAGCGAGGAGCCCGAGCAGGAGCACCGTCCAGGCCATGGTGGGGATGCTCACAGGACACGGCCTCCTCTGGCTCCTGGGCTGGAGAGTGGTGTCCTTGTGGCCTTTTCAGGCCTCTGGGACCCATTAGGAGGAGGAGGTGCTTCATGCAAATCAGCTCCCTCTATCTTTCTTCTCCAGTGTCACCCTGATGTCCCCTAGGGGGATCTTAAAGGAGGCAAATGCTGGGACCTCACACTGACTAGTGACTACACAGTGACAGAGACACTGAGTGAGGGAATTGACATGTGTCTCTAAATCAGCCTCCCACAATCCTGACGACCTTAACCCTAAATTTGTCTCCCGGAGAGTCTGAGGTTCACAGATGAGATGGCCGAGTTCTCCCCTCCTGGGCCCAGTGATCCACTCCAGACCATCCCCAATCCGACCCCATCTCAGGAACGTTCTTCCCTCCTCACTGTAATCCTTCCTCATCTTCTTTGGAGGATCTTAGCAGTCACTCCTCCGCCCAGCAGCGAATCCTCTGGGACTTCCCAGAGTTTGTCTGAGGTGTGAAGGGACAGGGGTCTCCCCCTGACTCCGTCTGGGCCCTGCCCCACTAGCCCTGGTTGGGGGACGAGGCTGGGGGTTCTGACACAGAGGGATGCACTGCCAGGCACGGATGTCACCTCTGCTTTGCTCTAAGAAACTCTCTGTTGTGTAAAGTGTCACCGTGAAATTATGAGACCCTACTAATGTCTGAAAACAGAATAGGAACCTGTATGTGGTTATCAGCGATGAGAACAGCGCTGTGTGTGAGCCCGTCGGAGTGCATATGATGGAAGATTTGAATCCCCTTTCCCTTCACGTCCTGCTGTGGAGCCGAAGGAGCAGGGAGGGTGGACAAAGGGCTTGGGACGTCAGGGGACAAGAGGGAGACAAGGAGGCTCCGGTGAGTGAGGAAGAGAAACACATGAGGGAGTCCCTCAGGGTGTGAAATAAAACTGTGATTTATGGTGTTTCCTTTGGAATCACTAACAAGTCATCTGTGTATTAAAAGTTGGATGATTAATCCTTTCTTTTCTTATGTGTTTGGGAGTTCATGCCATAGAAAAATTCATAGTAACTTATTATTCTATCATACAAACATGTAAGTGATAATGCACAGAAATATAGAAATTTCAATACCTCTTTAATTTGGAGATGACTATTAACACTTAAGGAAAAGAAAGAATGAGAGAGCAAAAATGCGCACTATCAGTCTCCATGGTCACCATGAAATGCTGGAGTAACAGAGAACTCACGGACGAGTAGAACAGCAGCTGACCTGACCACAGAGAAGGATGAACGCACTGACTACGTTTTCCAGCGGGAACGCGCTGGGGTGGTGTTAGCAGCAGGGGTCCCTGAAGTGTCCACCTCTGCAGCTGTCTCAGGCTTCTCCAGGCCCTGCAGGTCACATAAATGTTTCCCGTGGAGCAGGCCTGGGTGGGGATTAGGAGCCAGTGTGGGATGCAGGGTTTGATAGGCTGGATATGGGAGATGCACCCAAGGTCTCAGGAACCCCTCCCGTATTTGAAGGAGACAGAGCAGCGCCCCCCTGTGGATCCTGAATAACACTGCCTGACTGGAGGCTGGAGAGGATGGGGTGTGGAGCAGGGTGGGCACTGGGGGGAGCTTTCTCAGAGAGAGCACCCATGGCTGCTGGCTGTCCATGGATTCTTCATATCTGCTCCCCCATAATTCCAGGTCCATTATCATTCTGAGACTGCACACATCCTAACCTCAGCCCAGATCCTCCCTGGGGTCAAGGAGAATTTGTCTTGATAAGAAGTGGATTCTTTTTGTTCATACATTGAGCCATTGTGCAACTATTAACTATGAGCATGAATAATTTTATTTTGTAGTTTTCCCATATGCTACTGTGCCTGTTGTGTTTGGCTCCTTTGATTTGCTAGAATGAAAACATTAGTTTAGGCTACATTCTCTCTCCATCTTTCTCTCTGTTTCTGGCAAAGAGAGCAGCATCTCATCCAGGACTGAAAGCAGGGCTAGAAGGTGGCAGAAGAAACGGGACAACCCAGCAGCTGTGCCCTGATGGCAGGAGGCAAAGGCAGTGCCAGTGCCTTCCCCCATGTGTCCTGTCTGGGCCCACGGGAGCAAACTCCTTGAGCAATAATGAGTGAGGAGGTGCAGAGGAACCCAGGCTGTGGAGGCCTGATTGTCGGCATGGAGAAAATTCCTCCCCAGGCGTCTCCTACCCTACGCCCAGGCACCATTGTAGGTCACGTTCCTTCAGGGAGATTTCTTGTGTGTGTGATTCTTTATCTGCCGTGGCCTGTGAATCAGGCCTGGGCAATTGAATCCATGAAAGCAGGAGGATGAGATGTGAGGCAAGTGATTAAGTGAGAGCTGAGTGCTCATGTGGCTCCTGGGGACCAGGTGCAGGACAGTCACACTTCACTGAGGACACTGCCTGCCCAAGTGTGCAAGGGCCAGTAGAGTCTTTTCCCAGCCTGCCTGGCCCAGAGCCTTGTGCTCTCAGGCCCAGTCCAACACTGCCCCCTGCTGGTCTGAGGAGGCACAACGTTCAACTCATTTCACACCCCAGCTCTCTTGGTAGGGCTCTGCTGTTTGCAGTTGGGTCTTTCTGATGTCACCACCCAGGGCAGTGGAAGGAGCAGGTCCCCTCTGTGGTGTTTGGGTTGAGCCATTACTTTTTTTCAGGTCACTAATGATCCTCAGACAGCAGAATGAAATGCTGTGTTAGCAGATGTGAAAGGGTTGCCTGCTAGTTGAGTTTCCTTCTGTCTGGCCCCTGGGTGAATTTCTGGTACATGACCATTTTGAGCAAAATTGTATGCTTCAATGTTCCCAGAAAGCCCTGTCAGTTCCTACCTGGTCATATATCTACTTGGGCTATCCTTGCAGGCTGAAATGCTTGGTTGTTGTTCTGTAGCTGTTGGAAGGGGCTCCTGATAGATCCCCCACCCCTTGGCACACGTCTTGCCTTTTATTCCTGCCTTTGCTTGAGGACACCACAGTGTCAGGGGACAAATGTCTTGTGTTCTTGGTTCCTGCTGCAGGTCCTCATGTACCCTTGACTGTGATGCTGACAGTGCTTCTTACTCTTGAGGTATTTAGGAGATTTTGCATCATTTTCTAATTCTTTTCAGAACAATTATTCTTGTTTCGTATCAATCATGGCTCTGACTCTATTGTGTTATTGATTGATTCACACCAATCATATTAGTATGAATGGCATTGTGCCTCTTTTTGCAGGTTCTTCCTTCAGTATGGAATTTCCAAACCCTCATTTTCCAGTCTCCAGCCTGCATCAGCCCCGGTCAAGCTTGGTTGTTGAGAGCTGCACGGATTTAGGGGGCACTGGGCTTATAAGGGCCAGGTCCAAACCAACTAATAATTATCATGAATCATGCCAACAGCATCATCAAGGATGACAGCACAAACCCCGACAGAAAAGGAGGACAGGCCATGGGGACTCGCTGGAGGAGGGGGGCCAGAGCCTGAGAGCCGGGCCCTTCATGGGGCGGGTCTCCCCGCGCCTGGGCATCAGGCGCTCCTCAGAGTGTGATCTTCAGAAAGAAGAAAGACCCAGCTTCCCTGAAGCGTCAGGATTCAGGGACTGTCTCATTCCTGCTCACCCCTCTCCCCACTCAGACCCACTGGCTCATCTCCCCTTGTGCATAGGGCCACCCTGAGGTCTGGGCCGCCCTGATGGGGACAGCCCTGGGGCAGCAGAGCAGGGAGCACAGAGGGGAAGCAACAGCCACCTCCCTCCCAGGGCTCCCGGAGAAGCTCCCTCTTCCTTCACCCCTGGCCAGGCCAGAGTCTTCTCCCTAGACACAGGTCCTGCCCTCAGAGCCCCAGGACTCTCTGCCTGGGCTTTCTCTTCTCTCAGCCCTCCTGACATGGCTTCCCATAATTCTGAGCTCCTGAGTAGTAGGAAATGGTAATAATGTGTGCATGGTTTTTATCATAACCCGCACGTTACCCACCTGACCCAGGAGCGACCTACACTGATGAGCGGCATCAGTGTATAAGCTGTGCAGTGGGGTCCTTCCCTCAGCAGAAACCTTCCCCATTGGGTTAAGAGTTCTGCAAAGGGCAAGCACTATAGCCCTAAGTGACAGAATGTACAGGAAAAATACAATGTCTTTCTCACTGCTGTGCCTTCTTTTGGGGCCACTGAATGCTCTGCAATCCCTTGGAGTCACAGGAAGACACAGGACCTGCGCCAACAGCACACGACAGGACCTGATCCCCAGTGTGTTCTTCCTGGTGACTGCAGGTCGTCTCTGGGGTCAGCAAAGTGCCCTTGTCTGGAATCACTCACTTGCTGAGGAAAAATTGAGGCGTTGGTAAAAGCAAAGCTTTCTTGCTGGCTCTATTCTGAAAGCCGCCCCTATATTGGGGTTGTGCCAGAAATGAGATTGGGGTACAACAATGAAAACAGATTTTCCAGGTAAGAACCTACGCCCATCCTACAAGAGACACTGTGTTCCCCTCAGTGGTCTGGGTTCGTGAGCTCGTTCACACGGCGTCTCTGTGTGTGATCTCCGTGATTAGGCAAACTCGGCAACGGAAGTGGTTTGCGTGTGACAAGTGGTCTGTCTGTTCAGGGGCCTCTCACAGCACGAGGCGTCGGACTTGGACTTCACCCTCCCAGGAGAGAAGAGAGTGTATTTTCACCCCTGTGTGTGTGTTTCCAAACTTAATTTTGGAATAACTTTGCACTAACAGAAAAAGTTAGTATAGAAAATTTTTGCATGACTTTCATCCACATTTTTTCTAACATTACAATCTTGCCAAAATAGGGTCCTATTTAACCTGAGAAGCGAACTTTGGTAAAATAATGTGAACTAAACTGCAGGTTTGATTTAAATTTCATGAAATTCCCAATATATCTTTTTTCTGTTCATAGAGCCAGTCCAGATATCCAATAATGCAATAAGCATTACAGAACACAAGCACACAAGAATATATGTATTTCTAACATACTAGATATAATAGGTTTTTCTTTTAGATTTATTTTGTGTTTCCTTGACATGAAGTTTCCCTAAGCAGATTTTTAACAAAGAGGAGAACAGTAAATAAAGGGGCAGTTTCACACTGTGCTTGTCCCCTCATGCCCAGTGCCGGGCGCCCTAGGGACCCTGGTGTGGAGACACCGCCTGCAGCCCCGCACCTGTCCCTGCCCCAGGGGAGGCGGCCAGGGGGAGTGGTAGGAGTGTTTCTGGCAGGCAGTTCTAAACAGAGCATCAATATTCATGTAAGCCCTGGAAATCCTCTCAACTCGTGGTTCTAGTTTTCAATTTGAAGAGAAGGAAACAGAGAAATCAAGTCACAGTTTTCCGCGATGGCCTGAGATTTTAAACCTGTTTCTCACCATTGCAGGATTCATGAAGGTTGATTTAGGAGAGATTCACTCCTGGAATGTTGCCTCAGTTAAATTTCAAACGGAAGGGTTCAGGAATAATTTTATACTCATAGAAGTGGAGGTACATTTCAATCTTTAGTGTTTCTAAAATACTTTACAAGGAGCTTGTTAAAACACAGATTTTGCTCACAGACACAGATCTGACTCAGCAGGCCAAATCAGGGAACCAGCATCACCTGCAAACTCCCTGTGACACTCTTATTTAAATGCTAATAAAATATTCATGTTGTCCACAGGGTGAAATCAATACATGCAATTACAACTTGTTAAAGCTCCTGGGATACAGACAGGTGTTATGTCAGTGTCACTCAAGAAACCAGACGGATGCAGCTGGCTAAGGAGCAGGTTTCTTAGGAGGGAATAAGAGGGGAAATGGAGCCAACCAAGGAAGGTTCCGACTCGCTTGGTTGTTCTTAGGGCAGAGACTTTAAGCACAAAACCCCGTGAAGAGTAGCTGGTAGGGGTGTGAGAGTCTGATTGGCTAGAGCTGGTTGCTGGTGCCATTTCTGCTGACCATTGTTCTTCATACATCTTGTCAGGCTCCAGTTAAAGCTGCATCCTGTTATGCTGGAGAGGCAGACCTCACACCCTGGTCTTAGCCAGCATCAGTTTGTCGTGGGCAGGGTCGGCAGGCACTTTCCCACGGTGATTTTCCATTCCTCCTGAGCCAACCTAGGTCTGTCAACAGGCTTACAGGGGCCGTGGGGGCTCTGCGTCTCTCTGACGGTTCATGCGTCTGCACTCAGACTTCACCCCGTCATTGTTCTCGGGAGAGGGGAGGAGAGGAAGCCCATTCTGCCAGGGTCACATGGGACAGACGGGCACACCTGGGGGACACTGGAGGAGGCACGTGGAGAGGAGCCACTGGACATGGGAATGGGGCCCTGGAGCCCCTCCCCTTGGTATGCTGACCATTTCCACCCTCTCTCTTTCCTTCTGTCACTAAAGCTGAGCCATTGCGAGCATGTGAAGAGGTTTTGGTTGCACTTCCCCATGGTGTCACATCACTGTGTCAGTGCCACCACCCATGTACAGAAGACAGTGATAGTCGGCCTCATCCTCCGGCTGGGCCCCCGTGATGGTGAGGGCGGCTTTGTTCCCAGAGAGGGATCCGGAGAAGCGCTCAGGGACCCCAGAAGGGCGGCTGTTTGTGCTGTAGATGAGCATGCGGGGAGCCTTGCCTGGGGTCTGCTGGTACCAGCTAGGGTAGTTACCACTAGAGACTGACCCAGAACTAAAGCCACAGGTGAGTGTGGTCGTCCCTCCTGGAGACACAGAGAGTGACGGCTCCTGGGTCACCACAGTCTGAGAATCCACACCTAAAAACAACAGGAAAGACATAGGTGTTGTTATTGGCAACTAGGTCACCCCGAGACCCTGCTCTGCTGTGTCCCCCAGGAATGCAGACTCCCCTCCTCTGACCTGAGCTGTAAGCGAGGAGCCCGAGCAGGAGCACCGTCCAGGCCATGGTGGGGATGCTCACAGGACACGGCCTCCTCAGGCTCCTGAGGTGGAATGAAGTGTCCTTGGGGCCTTTTCTTGCCTCCCAGACCCATTAGGAGGAAGAGGTGCTTCATGCAAATCAGCTTCCTCTCTTCGTCCTTCCCAGTGTCACCCTGATGTCCCCTGGGGAGATCTGGAAAGAGGCAGATGCTGCTACCTCAGAACACCAATGACTGCACAGTGACTAAGGCCCTGAATGAGGGGTGTTGACCTCTGTCACCAAATCACTTCCCCACGTTCCTGGTGGACTTAATGCTAAATGTCCTTGTGAATCAACTGTGGCCTGCGCGATGAGATGACTGTGTTCACCTCTGGCCCAGCGATCTAGTTCATCTCAAATCTCACCCCGACACTCAGATTAGAAAATTTTCTTCCTTCGTTAGTGAAAACCATTCTTGTTTTACTTGAAGGAGGTAGCAGACACTCCCTCCTCCTCCAGGGAGTCCTCGGGGAAACCAGAGTTTGTGTGTGGGGAGTGGAGGGACGGGGTCTCCCCTACTCAGCCCTGACCTAGCAGCCCCAGAGAAGGAGCCGGCCGAGGCTGAGTGTGGACACAGGGCTGCACCTCCAGGTGGGGAGGGGAGTCGGGGGTGAGGTCCTCCTTTGTGATGTGAGGCCAGCAATTCCATGGAGCAGTTTCATTTTAACTGAAGATCATGAGTAAGAAAAGTCACAGCATCACCATGAAGTTCTGAGATACTTCACAGCATCAGACATACAAAGTAGGACAGCGTGTCTCATCATCAGAAATAAAAATAACTGTAAATCATGCTTTTGTGTGAGGGAGGGAAGGGCTGACGAGGGTCTGGGACGTAAGGGGACCGGCAGGAGGCAGAGCGTGTCCAGGCTTCGGGGAAGATGACACACACAGTGGGCGTGTCAGTGGGAAGTGAAATTATGCTTTGGGTTCATTTTGAAATTCCTAGTAAGTTGTATGTGGAAGAGAACCTGAGTGCATATTTTTCCTGTCCTTCATATGTGTTTGAGACCTGAGCTCACATGAGACAAAATACTCATACTGAATTGTTTTTCCCATTATTCAACTGTATCCGTGACAGTGTAGAGTGATATTCGAAGTGTATATCCGTTGTACTTTGAGATTAGGACAAGTGTTAAGACATGAGAAAAAGGATTAGAAAGTTGAATGTGTGATTAATACCAGTCCCACAGGTCATTACATACCATTGAAATGAGTGAGAAAGAACAGGCTAGTAAGAAATGACAACTTAAACGATGAGAGGAAAAGGTGGATGCATTTATTACCAATTTCCTCATCAATACATTTGCAAGATAGCAGCAAATGACCCTGAGGTTTGCCACCCGTCTAGGTGTCTCAGGCTTTCCCCAGCCCCCAAGGTCCCTTTGAGGAGTAGGAGCCAGTGTGGGATGGAGGTAATGATAG
>PVJI01007610.1:0-77093 GCA_004026765.1 Micronycteris hirsuta
GAAGGAAGCAATCACGGGGCCGATCTTGTGAAATTTTACATTAGTTCTTCAAGTTCCTGAACTTGGGGTGAGACCACTTCTTCGTCCACCACTGTCTGCGCAATTATCTTCATTTCGTGGGTGTTGGTGGGGTCTGGAGGTAGAGGCGGAACAAAGGGGGTGAAAGTTAGTGTTTCAAATATTTATCTGAAATTGGTGGTGTTCAACTTAACCTTCTAAATTAGGTATTGACTGGTACAACCCATCAAATTCTAACTTTCAAAGGTGAATTTTGCATTCAAAAATGCATTTTATTCAATGAAAGTGAAATGTAGTCAGTATTATTTTATGCACAAATGAAAATATTTTTCTTTTTTGGCATTTAAAAATATATCTGAGGCTTATAATACCTCTTCGCAGGGTAGGTTTTTTTTTCTCCTGGGCTTGTGCAGACTACTCATTTTCTGCAGGGATGCATAAATGTTTTCTCTTGGCTCAGAATGTAAATATACATGACTAATAGTACTGCAGTGTTCAATGAGGTGTTATAGTTTTAGTCATTAATAAGTGCGATTCTGACTTATTCTCAGTGACTCTCAGGGAGTCTGTATACCGTTAGAGGAACCGACGGACTGCGCTTGGGGCTTGGAGTCCGTCACAGGCGAGGTTTCATCCCGACCATCACTGCAAAGAAAATGAGGGAGATAGTATCACATCATGCTTTCTGGAATGAGGACAAATAAGGCGTTTGCTCTCTGAACTAAAAATTAGAAATGTACGTAAACTATGGCCAAGTAAGGAAGATACTCTAAGTTTCTTGACTGAGAACGATTGAATGATGAAACAGTAATAGCTTATGTGTTGGTGCCGGGGTGGGGGTACTGGACATATCTGGGGCGGCACTTCGTAAAGTGTGGTTGTCTAACCACTATGCCGAATGCCTGACACTAATACAAAATAATATTGAGCATGAACTGCGACTGAAAAATAAAATCTAAATTAAAAACTCCATGGAACACACACACCAAAGTAGTATCTTAGTATTATAACTGAGAAAACCCAGGAGAATTGCACCACGCACCCCAAGAGTTTGGCACGAGGCACCTTTATTTTCAGACCCTGCCAAAAGCGGGGCCTCAAGGTGAAGCAAAGGGATCTCAGAAGTTTGACTTTCTGGTTTATAGTCCTGATTTCTTCCCACTAGGCCAAGCTCCTGCTACTTCTGGGAAGTTTGCTACAGTAGGTTTGAGGTGGTCCAGGTGGCTGTCATTTAAAGTGTCATTCTTGGTCAGGACATATATCAGAACTCGAATGGGTGATTTGTCTAGGAGTCCTTCGCGGTATGCCTCTGTCTGTGGTGCCGCTGTGCATCCCAGCATTTTATGAATTGTTATTAAGTAAGATAATGGATGACAACACTTTGCAAAGTGTAGAGCGCTTAATAAATCCAAGGCATGTCTTTACTAGATTTGTTATTTTTTGCCAACTAAAGGACCCTTTCTTCTATTGCCCCCAAGCTGCATCCGTACACCCTTTGGTCAGCTGCTGAGGTTATTTCCCCTCAGTGTCTATTCACCCTTGCGTCTCGCCATCCAGCAGGTGGCGGTAGGTCTCAATTTCCAGCTCCAGGCGGGCTTTGACGTTTAGCAGTCGCTGGTGGTCATCGTTCTGGCGCTGGGTGTCCATGCGCACCTGGAGCAGCTGTTCCTCCAAGCTGCAGAGTAGCTGCTGCATCTGGGACAGCTGGCTGCAGTAGTCACCCTTGGTTTGGGCCAGAGAGTCCTCCAGGGATTTCTTCTGCACGTGGGAGAGAAATGGCACAGACATAACAATGGAGGCAATGAAAGGAGGAAGGCAGCCAATGGCCTAACATAATTTGGGTGCAACATTTTCTTTGGAAGTTGAAATGATGCTGTGTCTTTTTGCGCCATCCCTACCATGGCGAGCTGCGACTGGAGCTCGATCTCCAGGTTTTGAAAGGCGCGTCTCAAATCGGTGATCTCGCTCTTGCTGCACTGAAGCAGCTCAGTGTTGGTGCTGATCTCCCTCTGGAGCTCTCCACTCTGCCACAGAAAAGCAGGGCGGGGGACACGAGTGAGTGCTGTTGTGACCGGTCTTTTCTGCCAATGTATCAACCAAAGCCTTTTGTTTTTGTTAGCCGTACCTTTTCGGCGAAACAGGCTTCTGCGTCATTACGGTTCTGCTCAGCGATGGCTTCATACCGTGCCCTCATGTCGTGGAGCAGCCTGGTGAGGTCCACTCCTGGGACAGCGTCCATTTCGACCCTGACCTGGCCGGGGCCATCAGACTGGAAGCTTTGGAGCTCCTGGGGACAGCAAGTGAGAGAGGGGCACAAGGACCCATTATGACTTTTGTGGGCCTCAGTTGGTATAAGACAAACATATTAATTCAACATATTAAAACCTTTTTTACCTAAAGACTAATATTTTTTATTTGATTTATTACTGTTATTTTTAACTTTTTTTTCTTTTGATTTTAAAAGCACTTAAGACATTTTCCTGGGGCCCTACGCGTACCATAGGCCCTAGGTGCGGTGCCTATGGCACCTAATGAACGAGTTCCCCTGCGTCTTGGGGATTCAGGGCCTTCTCGTGGACCCGGCCTGGCAGCAGCGGCACATTGGGGGGTTTCAGCTGCAGCTGCCAAACTGAGGGCAGCAGACAGTCGCTGCTAGGCTCGCGGGCCGTTCGTGTCCCACTTGTGGATTTCCAGCAGAAAGCGCTTTGGGAAGCCCGTCGGTACATCGGGATTCACGCCCATTGTACGCGCCGGGCTCTGACAGGCACCATGGCAAATCGGAGCTCCATGTGAGAACCGCACCGGGCAGAGCCGTTTCTCTAACATACGTAGCATGGATTATTGGTAGACTTCTGATTTTAACTTTAAAAGTACTATATTAAACAAAAACCACTAGAGCAGGGTAATTGAAACTTTTACTGTCCTCACCTAACGATGAAATGACGGAAGCAGAAACTGCCTTTCACCTGGTCGACTTCAACAGGAGCTCCGTCAGTGAGCACCACCCCCAGCGGCTAACACAACACGAACGCTCGGAAATTTGAAACAAGTGGCAAATGACGATCCTGCCTGTCTGTTCTAGCTCCAGATTTGTAACTGTGGACCTAAAGCTGCCCTTTCTGGCTGACCTCTTCGTGGTTCTTCCGCAGGTAGGCCAGCTCCCCCGCTCGGTTCTCAATCTGCATCTCCAGGTCAGCTCTGGTCAGGGTCAGCTCGTCCAGCACCCTGCGCAGGCCGTTGGTGTCGGCCTCCACGCTCTGGCGCAGGGCCAGCTCGTTCTTGTACCTGAAATCCAAGTGCAAAACAGTTTAGGGAATCAGCACACCCACTTGAGTAAGAAGACCCCTGCCATCTTCAGGTGCATAAGTTTGTGCAACTATTTTAAGACGGCAGCATTGCAATGTATGATTGTTTTTGCTTTTCTAATTTTTTCCTTTCCTTTTTCATGGTAGTATACTGCTCAGTCAGAGAAGAGTGAAAACAATTATGAGGTGATGATACTTTTCTACCAGCGATGAACCCAAATAGCACTGCGTCCCAGGGAACAATGTCCCCATTGGCTGGCTGCCCTGGTCTGAGCTGTAACAGGCCTTCTCTAGGTGAAGTTCTAGACAGAACCCTAGAAGCAGTTGAAAGTAAAATAATTAGTCTTTTTTGTTGTTGTTTAACTTTAAAACATTGATTCTTCTTTAGTAATTTTTATCAAGATTTTACAGGTTCAGGATCATCACCGTGGCAACATCCTGTGTGGAAATTTGTGGATAGAAAAGGACATTAGCATTTCTTTATGTCTGCAGGGTGGAGTATGGGAAAGGAGGAGAGAATATAAAAATAAGTGCATGGTTAATATTTTAGATGTATGTGTCATCAGGAAAAAGATCATTTCATTTAGCTCCCGGGCAAAAACATTATTAATTCATTTTGACATATGGAAGGTTGAGGTTTAGGACATGGGTAGAATTACCATGACCCATCACAAGTCAGTAGCAAATTACAAATATGATGGTCCATAGCCCTGAGTTTAAGCAACATACGCTTAAGGACGTGCCATGTGTGAGCTGTATTTGAATCTAGTTACTTTCTGGAATGCCCCATGAAATTTACCAAAACACTAAGTATGGGTGGAGCATGTGAACTGTAGAAGGTTTGAAACATTTGCCATCAATGAAGGCAGGAAAATAAGGAATGAAAAGACATGGTGGGACACGCCAGTTTTCATTAACCTTTCTTGTATCCTACTCACTTGATTCTAAAGTCTTCGGTAGCCAGCCTTGCGTTGTCAATCTGCAAGATAAGCTGGGCGTTTCCAATGCTGGCAGAAACGATCTGGCAAAGTAGGGGAAGACACATAAAACGAGGCCCTAAAATGTCAGTTTTACACAAATATGTTTTTGACAGGAAAATTTTGGATGATGTTAAAATGCTATTTCATTAAGAGTTTCAGGCAATTTAATTTTTCACAGAACATATTTATAGGATGTTTAAAAATGAAGGAACATACATTTAGAGAGTGGAAATAGAGTCACTCTGTGGTAAATGATAAAGTGGAGCTAAATACCTGGATATGAAAAATTGTTCCAAATACAGTTGAGTTGAAAAAAAAAATCTAAGTGTTAGGTGATTATCACCATAAAACATTGTAATAGCAAAAAAAGAAAAAACGATTTCCAAAGCCCGACCAAAAACTGTATTCTTACCTTATTCCCGAGGTCTTCGATCAGTGGGTAGTACTGACGGTGGCCACTCTGTGATGCAGGTTCTTCAGTCCCCGGTCCTCGTGCTTCGTGCCATTCTTGAATTTTGTTTTCTAGCTCAGTATTAGCCTCTTCTAGAGCTCGAACCTTGTGCAGGTAGGAAGCCAATCTATCATTAAGATTTTGCATGGTTTCCTTTTCTGATCCAGAAAGAAGGCCTCCGCCATTGCCGGAGAGAATGCCTAGAGAGCCACTGAGGCTTCCTCCAAATCCAGTCTCCAGGCCTCCAGACCCACCTCCCAGGCCTCCCCTATAAGCAGTGCCCAGTCCTTCTGCAAAGAAACTTCCAAGGCCTCCACCAAAGCCACAACTAGAACCAAACATGGGAGCAGCAGGAAAACCTCCCCCATATCTGCCTCCAAAGCCAAGGGCACTTCCCCCATAGCCACTTCCAACAGTGGAAGCAGACATGCCCCTGGCTCTGCCCAGTGTCCCACTCTGGGAAGACAGCTGCCTGGACAGCCCAGGGATCTGCCCTGAGAGTGACATGGTGGTGCTGGAGAGACCCACAGGGAAGGTGGCCACGACCTGAGAGGAAGCTGTGCCAGCCAGGCAGAAAGGTTACCCTTTTATAGATCATGAAGTGGGTGTTACAGGGGAAAAGTTCACTCTCTCCATTCAAAAAATATCATGCCCCCCTTTTTTGACCAGCTCAACACCTAAATGATGAATGCATATTGAAAATTCAGTGGTGTAGAAATAATTGAATAATTGTGCCCATTACATATTTGATATGCAAAAAGAAAAAAGAAGTCTGGGTGGAGCAGGGATAGGTTTTCATATGGAATGTTTCTTCTCCAAATTATTCTATTGCCTGTAGCCTCAGCGTTTCCCAGTGCCTTATACACAGTAGGAAAGTAATGAGTGATTTTTGAATGGATAAGTGAATGAATACTTCTTTCTCAGCCTTAAGCTTTTTAAAGTCCTTCAGTCATATTTTCTGTTTGTTTGCTTTAGAAAACTCAGTGTAAACCATCCAGTTGTGATCCAGTCTAGCTCCTAGGGGACATCATGTTAGAAGTTGTTGTGAAATGCAGTGGTGGAAGGGGGAATAAATGCATTTTCCAGATTGATACTGGAATTTGAATTTTCAAGGATTTTAAACCTTGTCACTAGGATGTTGCACCATTTCTTCTTTTCTGACTCAGAAAACAAGTGTCTTAAACATTGAAAAATGCTATTTTGGGTAGAATATTACAGTATTTTCAGCAGATGTTCCTTTACCTAAGAATCGGCCTTAGTGATCTCCGTGAAATCAGGAGCCTTGTTTGATTGTTCACTGGCATTGCTAGTTTCTTAAAATACAGTTGTTTTTTGTATAGTGAAATTGTGTCAATGCTCACACCCTCAACCCCTGTTCCCCAGAGAGCCAGATTATCCTCCCTAACTCCAGCCTTCCTGAAGGTTCTTCAGTCCTGTGAATAGTTCTGAGTCAGAGCTGGCCAATCAGAGGGGTTACAGAGAAGCTCCGGTCAAACCTCTATAGGGAATACCCACTGCCAACTCTGGCCAATGGAAGGACTATTTGAACCTTTTCATCACTTTCCCGGGGCAGGAATGATGAGCCTCAGTGAAATCCAATGGCAATACAACTTCCAAAGAGCAAGCAAGTGAGGTTTCCAAATAAGGAGGTTTTAAGCAAGAGGCTGGCAGAAATGACATATTCTCATTCACAACAGGCATATGTAGAAAGAACAAAGCAATCTAATGCAGACTCGACTTGATGGAAGAGATCATAATCTGTTTGCTCATTTCTTGAGAGAATGAAAACTCAGGTGGAAATGCCAGGGGCCTCAGTCTCATAATGGAGATTTTTACCAAGGGTTCTTTTAATGTATATTATGAGCATTTTGACTGAGCTTGTCTTTGTTTGAATTGTTATTGTGTACTCACTGTGTTCTAGACTCTGGGCCAGGTGAATTCCGGGCATTGTTTTTAACCTTCATGGCAACTACCTACGGTGGGCACTTTCATCCCATTTTACAGATGAGCGGTCTGAGGGTCGGAATGTTAAGTGACCTATTAAAGACCACACAGCCAGAAGGTAGTGCAGGTGGGACTCAGGTTCGCAGTGCCTTCTGTGGATGACACAACCCTGCCGCTTACGGTGAGAACAAAAAGGAGAGAGGGTCCCTCGGACTCCCCAGCAGTGAGACTGGGCTTCTGCCCTGCTCCGCAACCGTGAGCGTCAGCTCTTTCCTTTTCCGAAAAGCTTGCTCCTCGAATTTCATTTCTCAGTGTAGAGGCCGAGACCCAGAGATCCATTCTCAGGGTTTATAAGAAATGACGCCACATGTGAAATCATGGAAACACAGAGGCAAATGTGTTTTTAGTTATACTTTTGACATATAACTGCATCTCCAGAGATCTTATAAAGTATTAGTTGGACTTGTTCTCCCCACGCAGGAACCTGACACTACAGTTGTTAATTATCAGTCACGCACGGGAAGAGTGATTCTGTGCTGTTGCCATGGAAATGAAAACAGGCTATCGCTCGCTTACAGAGTAGGAGGGAATGGGCCAAAGTCGGGACTGTCACTTAGTGATATGACCACATAATACGGGAATGTGGTTAACCTCAGTTTGTGAACTTGGAACCAATTTCGCGTTGAAATGTATACTTCCCAACTCTCATGCATGTATGTAACTTTACATAATTTTGCTCAGTATCTATGCATTGTGTTTACCCATTATATCTTTATGTTTCTGTACACATTATATGTTACCCTAGTCTGTACATTTCTCAGGTAGGGACTATGTCTAATTAATTTTTTTTTGTCTCAACACATAGCCTAATGTTTGGCTAAACTTTATCCTCTCATTCCTGGAGTTATTTCACTTGAAAGAACTTAATCCTTAATATGCTTGAATGTGTCATTTAAAATTCATTTCATTTGAAAATGACTTTGCTCTAATGTACTGGTGTTTGACCAAGATTTATTCTGACTGCAATAATAAATGGGGAGGAACTTTAGACGTTGAAAAGAGGAATATTTCTTCTTCAGTGACTATTTTTGGGGATGGAGAGGGCTAAGTTAAATAACTAAGCCTTTATCCTGGAATTTTGAGCAGTGAAAATAATGTTCTTTGACAGCCGTAAAGATGCAGGGGGTGGGAATACAGAAAGTCTTGGGCTTGTTGGTGCAGTGATTGTGCAAGTTGAGGCAGAGAGGAAACGGACTAAACCAGGGTGAACTGTTGAAAAGAGTTATGTCTTCACTTTGTAGAGTTTAGGGAATTCTCAAAATGGAGATAACTATTTATGTGACATTTGTGAATCTTCAGATTTTTATTGAGTAAAATGTGTGCTCATCTTCTCGTGTCAGATTGGTTACTTTTCTGGTCTTTGTAGAATTTTGCACCTGAGTTAAAGACAGATAGACCTTCCGCTTTCTGCAGTTCACTGGTCACGTGGTCCATGCACCTCCTGCTTTTTCTTGGAATAAGTTTTAAGCTCCTGTGAGTGAGTCTGAGATGAGGATGAACAAGGACCCCAGGGGTCACGCCTGAGGATGAGTTCTTGGACTTCAGGGTTCAAAGGTTCTCAAAAGCAGGGGAGGATTGTATGTGGTGAGAGAGAGGAAGAGGAAGATAAAATAAAATGCAGGTAAGGGGAATCTTAGAAGTGAGTTGAGGGGAGAGAAAACAGATGTTTGAAGGGAAATTTTAAAAAATCGAAATTATTTACTAGTGCTTTAAATTGGGAATGATGTTTGAGGGTGTCATCAGGTACCTGAGGCTATCCCCAAGTGAATAAGGGTGAGGGCAGAGGGTGTCCACTGGTCAAGGTTTGCTTTTACGTAATTCCACGTTATTCTTCTTTGTACATGTTGTAAGGCTTTATGGAGACGCAGTTCCCAAAGCCCAGAGAAAGCAGTTCTGGCCACCCTAATTTCACCTCTAGGGATTCTCTCTGAGGGTGATAGCTTCACTTCTGCACTGATGATTGCATGTGAGGTCATGAAATGTATTAATGATGATTGTAATGTGTGGCAACGGGACCTATACTGAAGGACTACAAATCCTCGGGATCAGCATGCCTGTCAGAAATGGGATCCTCTTGTCCTTACTTAGCTCATATAGGGGCACAGACACACAGCGATTAACACTCACTTTCACGCGGTGGCCACTGGTAGAGCGGGAGGCGGAGCCATCTGGTTTCAACTTTCATTGAAAAATTACTTGGAAGAAACTAGAGATAGACCAAAGGCAAGGATTAATCTTCATTTTTATGATAGGAAATTCAGTTAAAATAACAATTCTACCTCTTTTTAACAAAGCGTCATTACTGTCATACAGCCATGGCCGTGCCTCGTGAATCACAAACCCCTCTCCTGTAGGGCGTTCTGCTGATCGGACTCACAGTCTCTTGGTATTTGCATGTCGAAGTTTCAGGCTATTCTGGAATGTGTGCTGGTAGGTGCAAAAGAATTCACTTCTTTTTTTTTTTTTAAGATTTTATTTATTTTTAGAGAGAGGGGAAGGGAAGGTGAGAGGGAGAGAAACATCAATGTGTGCTTGCCTCTCACATGCCCACTACTGGGGACCTGGCCTGCAACCCAGGCATGTGCCCTGACTGGGAATCGAACTGGCGACCCTTTGGGTTTGCAAGCCTGTGCTCAATCCACTGAGCTACACCAGCCAGGGCAAGAATTCACTTCTAAAAGTTCTTTAAAAGCAATTTATTAAGTGGCGTGACTTGGAAGGAAATTAAGAAATAAATGAGAATGAAACCTCTTCACTTCTTTGAAAAGCAAAGGGACGAGAGTGGGAAGAGAATGAGAAAAGTCGTGCTGAACCAAGCCTTGTGTGTGGTGTTAGCTGGACGTGTGTGACAGTCAGGTGTCGTGTCTGGCGGGTGAAAATGACAATTAGAAAACAACGAGACAGCTAAGGATAGGCACGTGCTCACTTCAAGTGTGACTCAGCAGTCACCGTGTGATTAGTTGTTTAAAGACGAATCAAGATTTGATTTTATATAATTCCGTGTCATTCTTTTTAGATGTTGGAAGGCATTGTGCAGAGGTAATTCCCAAAGCCTGGAATGACTTTAGACAAACAGCCCTGAGGTTCATTGTCTTGCTCCATTACTTGTTGGCTGTTAATTTCGGAAAGTACTTACTTCATGTCTTCATATATAAACCTCATTTGTCCTCATATGTAAATGGGAATAATACGATAAGGTCAAGTCACACAAAATTGCTGTTTTTGAAGGTCAAAAATGATCGCATATTGTCAAGTTCATACAATGCAACTAGATAGCTTCTACCTCATAGTGTTTATTGTGCACATTAAATAAGAAATGGCTATAAAATGCCCGGCACTCTCTTTAGTTCATAGTAAGTGCTTGATAAACAGTAGATATTATTCTGAAGTGAATCAGATTGTTATTTTTAATATAGTAATCACACTCAAAATTTTATTTATTTGCAAACACATATCAAAACTTAAATCCAAACTATTCACTTACTAGAATACAACGATGGAGGAAAAATTAATTTTTCCTGTACACGTTTGCAAGGCAGTCATCTTTCCCTAAACGCAGAGCGGGAGACTACAATATGCAATGCTTTCCTATCCGGCCTCTCTCGTTCAGCGTAATGTTTTCAAGGTTCGTCCGTGCTGTAGCCTGCGTAAATACTTCATTCTTTTTTAGTGTCAATAATATTCTATTGTATGAATACACCACATTTTGTTTATCTGTTCATCAGTTGATGGACACTGGAGCTGTTTCCATTTCTGGGCTTTTACGAATACTGCTCCTATAAACATTGTGTACCAAAGAACACATTCATGATTCCATTTATTTCATATGTCCAGATTAGGCCAGTCCGTAGAGAGAGGAAGCGGACTAGTGGTTGTCAGGGGCCAGGAAGGTGAAGAGTGGGGGCGGCTGCTAATGGGGTTTCTTGTTGGGACGATGAAATGCTGTGAAATGACCTCATGGTGCTGGTCGTTACAATCTTGTGGACATGCGGAAGGCCACTGAATCGTGCGCTTTCATGGCATGTGAGTTCTAGCCCATTACAGCTATTGTAAAAAATAGTGAGAAACAACATTGCATAATATGTGTTCGCCACATAAAAAAGAGAGACCCCGGTGATTTATGCAGTTTATTATCATTAGGAGAAGCATTCTTCTTTGAGAAGGGTTTCACTGATTAATTTTGCTTTTAATCTGCTCCCACTTCAAGCATAATGTGCTTCATTCTTATTCTGCTCAGCATTTATGATTGGAATTTGACTTTTAAATTATTCAAAGAGCTGAAATGAGTTTTAAAAGGCAGTGGAGACAGTGGAAAAAAGAAGATATCATTCAAAGCTGGCAGAAGTGTACTGTTATTGAAAATTTTATGAAATTAACCAAGAAATTACCTTAATCAAGAATCCAGGGGCCCCAGAATGGAGATTTTGCAATTCGGAAACAGGAAAAATGAGAGAGAGAGATTTATTTGGATAGACTCTCTGCTCCATGAGTTTAGCATAATTGAAATGTGCTGTAATTTTCAGGAACATTAATGAATTGATATTAGGTGGTCTGTAGCTGGTAATTAATCTGCTTTGTGGTAAAGATGGCAGTGATGATGTTTTAAATATCTTAATGCTCATTGGATTTCATTTTTGCAGGAAGTTTGCAGCTGTTTTGAGTAACACATTTATGTTCAATTATGGAGACTGATAAATGCCCCGCCCCCTATCATAGAAAGCATCAATATGCTTTCTGCTGGCAGCCTTCTTGCAAGGAGCAAAAATTATAGCCACACTTCTTTCAAGACCTCAGCAGCGCCTCCTCCTGGCAGGTGTTCACATCATTTCCTCCCTCTCTTTGACTTTAGATGACACAACCTTGCCATCCACTATTTCTTGCACGACCGTTGTAACCTTCCTGGCTTTCTTTACATCTGAAATTTAGATTTAAGTGTAAAATGTTAATTCAGACACATAGCCCTGCTGGTGTATAACATTCAACTTTTGGTTATCATCGTGTAGGGATTTCTTTCTTTTAGAAAAAGTCTAATCCATTACCTTTCTTAAATGATCTTAAGTCCACTTTAAAAATTAATGCCAAAAATGTGCCACTCTCCCCAAAGTTAGAAATTTTCTACTCTCCCCACCCCAAAGGGAAACATACAGTTGCGAAGCAAGCAAAATGGAATCTTTTCGTCTTACTTCTCATTTTCGGGATCTCAGGATGTCTCAGCACAATGGCATGGGGCCGAGAAAATCGCCCCATCCCAGGGAGTGTGACAAGTGTCCCACAGGGAGGCTTTCTTTATGTGACCTGCTCGATTTTCAGAGTCCCCAGGGTGATGTCTGCTCACTTGGGAACTGATCTCCCTTTACTTTTCACCAGACATACATAACAATGGTAAGCTATTGAGTGAGAATTCAGTCTTACAGGAAACGTGTGAAGATTAGAACACTTACCTATTCTGTCCTCCAGGATGTTCACTTGATGATCTATAGTTCTGTTTTTTTTTTTTAAAGAAAAGAAAAAGAAACAGGAAAAAGTGTTATTGCCATTTTGAAAACGAAGCAATGACCTGCCTTTTTTTGTTTTAAAATAAATTCCGAGTGATGTGTGTTTTAATCCTGTGTTTATATATTTCCCCTTTTACTGTGCTTATTTCTTCTAATTTGAGTGTCTTACTTTTTTAACTTGAAAAATACGTAGCTTCAGAACTGACCCACTTAACACGCATGAGGAGTTTTTCTAACGAAATGACAAAATGTCAATGGAAGTTGGAATCTCGGGTGCTCCTGTTGACCTTTTCGGGTGTGGTATTGGAAGACAGTGGCTGCCGCAACACGGATGGTTCTTAAACCGGTTCCTGCAGGCCTCTGTGGCCTCTTGTGTGGTCCGTGACCCCTCAGTGAGAGCTTTAAGAAGTGATTGTGCTTTCGATTACGTATTAATTATACAAGTTAACATGAGAACAAGCTGTATCATCTGTATCCCCATCTTCTACCTCTGTGTTACGACAGAGCCTCGCATACAAAGCCTGTATTTGGTATTTTTGCGGTGTGTGTGTACTTCTGGGTGTATTTTTGTTGTGTTGTTCGTGTGACTGCATGTGTGTGCGGTTGATGTTGTGCTAGGGGTTGCACAGATGCTTGGGAATGAGTGACGGGGTTTAATGTGCGGACATGAAAACATCACAGTGTGTCGTCATCGATGCGTGTCCCTTGATTCTAAGATCCTTACGTCGTGTCTTCTCCTTCCAGAAGGCGACGGTAAGTCGCAATTTCCTGCTCGAGCCGGGTCTTTATGTCAAGGAGATCGGTGTATTCTAGGTTCTGGCGCTCTGCTTCGGCCCGAATCTGCACCAGCTGGGTCTCTAAGGAGTTGAGCAGCGCCTGGAGGGTGGCCAGCTGGCTTTGATAACGAGCGTTGATATCTTGCAGTGTCCTCTCCAAAGATTCTTTCTACGAACACAAGAAAAAGTGCCTGTTTCTTACTCGGGGCCTTGATTTAAGAGGGCGCTCAATTTTAATGCCCTTTGAGAGGATCTAGTTATTGTGGGTCATGCATGTTTCTAACTTTATCCCCCACTGTTTTCCAGTCAGCCAGCTGGAGTCACTAGCTCTCGGGAGGGGGGCTTGTTTTTAGCTTGGCACTCACTGTTCTCTTACTGTGGATTGTACTAATGTTCTCAGTATTTGCTTCCCTCCCTGCCATTCATGGGGCCCCTTTGCGTGGGTTATTAGACTTCCTCGTCTCATTGAGGCCAGGCTTGGTCCTAGGACTTTCTTTGGCTAAGGAAATGCAAGTGACACTGACAAACGCTTTTTCTGAGAAGGTTAAGAGTGGCCACAGGGTCCGACCATTGCTGTTTTCTACGTGCTGCAACGCGGGTGCCCCAGCTCGAGCGCAGCAGAACCGTGACGGAGGCGTTGCTGTTGCAAACCCCTATGATTTGGGGGTTGTTACCACGGCATAATTTGTCACGCCCTGACTGATTTGCTTAGCCCAGAATGTCTTTACCCCTATTCTCTAGTTTCAGATTCACCTTAAGTTTTCAGGTCTAGTTTAAACGTCACTTTCCCTGGGAGGTCTTCCAGACCTACTCCTTCCTCTGCAGCCTTGCAGTACATTTTCCTTTTCCTTGATTTCCTTCTGTCCTTTAAATAGTATCAGTTGTTGGGCTTGTTTCCTTACCAGCGCTGCAAGGGGAGGGGTTCATTTTTATAGGTCTTAGCATTTTTGAAGTTCCTACCGCAAGCACTTAGTGAACTCACGGCACTGAGAGCTGGGAGTTAGATGTGCTTTACCATACTGAAGTGGGACTTGAGGTCTATCTCCAAGTTCTGGTAGACGTGTCTCAGCTCCTTTACTTGAACCTCAGTTGCTTTTAACTCTTCGGTGTCTACTGTGACCTGTTGCTGCAGAGAGTCAATCTAAAATTCCAAAAAAGAAAAAATAAATAGGGGAAAAAAGGAAGGAAGGAAGGAAGGAAGGGAAGGGGGGGTGGAGAAGGAAGGAGAGAAGGAAAAGAGTTACCTCTTTTTAGAGGACAAGCTCAGCACATTGGCTTATCCTTTGGAATTATGCTGTTACCTGTAACTCAAACTCTTCTTTGACCTTCTTAAGGTTCTCTTGGGCCAAGGCTTCATATTTCGTCCTCATTTCATCCATGATGGCGCCAAGATTCAGGCCTGGAGCCGCCTTCAGCTCCACGTTGACAGTTTTGCCCAGCTGTTTGCGGAGGCTGTCCACTTCCTATGGGAAGGAAAATCCTGGTTGATTAAATAGTCCTGCATGTATCCTCAGAGGAGGCTGAGCAGAAAAGACATGATACGTTTTATGGCTTCCTTCACTGGGAATGAGTCAAAAAAGGAAGAACATAATAATTCGGCAGGGTTTTTGTGGTGTGGGTATTGTTCTAAGCAATTCAGCCCTGACAGGAGCCTTGTGAAAAGCAGTTAGGGATAACACCATCACCACCATCGTCTTCCTCACAATCGCCGCCATCACCGCCCCCAAACCTTCCGCCTCCTCTTGTTATTGTTATAGCCACTCTACCATTGCCGATACCACTTCTGAGTATTTTCTTACCTCCTGATGTTCTTTTTTGAGGAGAATCAGGTCTTTTTTCAGTTCTTCCACTTGTATCTCCAAGTCTGTTTTGTGTAGCATCAAGTCATCAGCGACCTTCCTTAGACTCTGGATGTCAGCCTCCACCGTGAGGTGCAGCCCCCGTTCGGTCTCGTACCTGGGAATGAAGTGATGAGCAGAGACCCCTGAGTCCGTCTGAAGCCATTACAGAGGAGACCATCTTCGTATAGTAATAGGGGTTGTTTACATGGTATGGGAGGGTGTCGGTTTCAACATACCATTCTTGTCCCTCTTTATACATTTCAAAAATGTTCATGGGACCCTAAGAATCAGATAATTTGCCTTATAATCTTTGGTAATTTGGTTAAAAAAGCAATCTGAAATTACTTTAAAAAGTTCCTAAATTCTAGGATGTATTTAAACAGAATTTTTAAAAAGTTTGCTTAATTACTGTGTTAGCAAAGGGCTTTCATTATTGATTTTAAAAATGGTTGGTTAAATTTACTTAATGAATATACATGATCAACTCATTTTTATTACTTTATAAATGGATACATCCAAAGTAGATTTTCTTAAAACTGTATGCATCATCTTCTACAATTTTATATATGTGCATTTTTATCAAAATATTAAAGTTTAAAAAAATAATACTGCAATATGACCCTCAGATATTAACTGGAATTAATGAACTTTTACTGCTTTAATCTTCAGATCTGCTTTCTCATTTCCTTCGTTTTGATCCCTTGTAGCATTAAGATGCCACTCTTTTAAAACATAAGGGACTTTCCAGTGCAGATGCAGTGTACAGATTCAGGTGAGGAAGCCCTGGTGTAAAGCAGTGTACGGAGAAGAACTCCGACCACATGCAGTGTGATGTGACTGCCAGACAGCACAGTATCCCTGGATTCAATCACATCCTCGTCCTTGGCTCAGTCAGACCGTATTGTAGAACTGGCAAACTAGAAAGCATCGAGAGTCACCCTGGAACATTGGTCATGCATTTGTGACAGTTGAAGGGACGTGGTTGACTCACTGCAGAATCACACAGGTAGGCCAATGACTGTCTTTAGATGACAGAAGGGCACTTATGCAGAAGGGGAGTTTTAAATCGCTTTGCTATTATATTCCCAAGGGCAGAATAGGGCTCAGTCTGTGGGATGGTAGATGCCAGGTTACTGAAAAAGAACATTCTAGCAGCTAGAGCTCAACAGCAAGAACAGTAGTAATTTCCAGAGGTGTTCAGTTACACGCTTGGGCGGCCAAATCTCAAGACGGCAGAAGAGGGAAGGCCAGCTCTAAGTGCTGGGCTGGCCCAGGTCGTTTCTAATGCCCTGCAAATGCCAAGATCCTGAAAATATTTAGCGGCAGCTCCTCTACCACCAGTGGAAAGCTGGGTGTCGTGAAGGATGACTCAAAGAAATTCCTTTAGAGGAAGTTTTGTCAAGCTATTAGAGAACCTACTTCAGTCTGAACTCCTCAGCGGCCAGTTTACTATTATCAATTCTCAGGATCCACTGAGCTTTCTGCAGTTCAGCATCTTTAATCTGGAAAACACACGAGAAAAAATGACATTTCAACTGGCTAGGAGTTTAAAATGATGGCATTTATCCTCAGATACAATTACTGTTCTGTCAAAGATGATACTCATTTCAGTAATTTCCACATGAAAATAGAAAGGAAGAATAATGATACGGGTATTTAACACGGTAGACTTGTAAAATGCAGTGCTGGCCCCAGAGTTGGGTCAGCTTCCCTGTGATTCCACCAAAGATTTTATTTATTTATTTAATTCGTGCCCAAGGACATTTGGACATTTTTTTCATTAGAGAGAGAGAGAGGCATCGGTGTGAGAGAGAAACATTGATTGGTTGTCTTCCAGAACGCACGCTGACTGGGGATCAAGCCCCTAACCTGGATGTGGCCCTGACTGGGAATTGAGCCCACGACCTTTCCGTCTATGGGATGACGCTCCAACCAAATGAGCCACACCGGCCAGGGCCCAAAGGAGCTTTTAATTCAACTTGGGGCATTACACCTTATTGCATGTCTTGCCTTCGATGTTATTCTTGCTTAGAACATTCCTCTTAGCTCCTCTCACTTGGTGAACTCCTCCTCCTCTTTATCCTCCTCCACATCTCAGCTTATACATTTCTTGCTTCAAGCCTTCACGATTTCCTCAAAACAGAACTGGATGGATGGACTGCCTGTGCCCCCATTGCTCCACACAGCCCTCCATACTAGCTTTTACCCTTCTGTGTGGGATAAATGGTGCCTTTGTCCATGCCTGTTTCTCCCTAAATCACTTTATGTTCACCATCATATTTCCTAGTGCCCAGCACGGTGGCCGGCACCTGCTTAGCGTCTACTAAATATTGTCTGATGAATGAACACTTGTTAGTGGCGGGAGTCGTGCCATGCACTGGGACTATCAGGATGACCAAGCCCCTGCTTTCAAAAAGCTGTGACCTAATGGGTAAATTCTCTAAGATGTGCATGGGTCAGAGGTCTGCTTGTAAGAAATGTTATAATGACATGTCTCTTTCAACAGACCCCGTCCTGGAGAGAGTTTCCTTCTGTCAAATACTGGGTCTGTCCAGCTACATGGAAGAAGTGGCTGTGCCTGTGGATTTGGGATGATCCAAAGTAGAGTTAGAAGCATAAACAATGAGACAGGTAGGGGAGATGGTGGGCTGATTTTGGATGTTTTTAGTGGGAGCCTGAGAAGAATGACCTGTTGGCGGAAAGGGCAATTTACATTAAAAAAAATTTTTTTTAGAGAGGGAGGAGACAAGAGAAAGAGAGGGAGGGGATTCAGGGAAAGAGAGAGAGCGCGAGAGAGGAACAGAGAGAAAAACAGAGAGAGAAACATTGATTTCTTGTTTGACTTATTTCAAATGCATTCATTGGTTGCTTCTTGTGTATGTCCTGACCAGAGACTGAGCCTGCAACCTTGGTGTATCGGGACGATGCTCTAACCGACTGAGCTACCTGGCCAGGGATGCAATGGAAACATCTTTGCCTCTCACATCCACATAGTTCCTGAAATTCCTAAGTAACTTCCTATGGAATCTGAATCAAGTCATACTGATGTCTAATACAACACAAGACAAAGAGATTTGCTGATAAATTGCCTTTGCTTTCCAGAAAAACACATGTTAAAATAGAAAGGAAAAGGAAAGGGACGCTTTTCTTGATTAGATAAGATTATTAAAGCGGGGCAGGTGCTCTGTGTCACATCTGAAATGTTCAGTTAGGAGCAAAGTCTTCTTTTATTGCACACAGTTGATGACACAGAGAACCCTACCCTTCTTAGATGATGTGGTTCTGATACAATTGCAATAAATTTGAATTGGGGCAATAGAACATTTTATTATTGCAGAAGTGGTTTCTGCTGATGATAATCAGATTATTAAGCAGGGCATTTAAAAATCCAGGTATCATTAAGACCTATACCCCTTTCCCCCATTTTCACCCTGAATCATTTTGTCATTGAAATCTATAATACAGTATTCTAATACTTGTATTATACCATTTATATACATGAAAGGAGGAAACTCTCAATTGACTGGGGTTTCAAAAGTTGATGGGAACTAGGTGAAAAACTAAGGGAGGTTTATTATCACTTAAAAAATTTAGCTCTTTCAGAAAAAAAAAAGGTTTACTATTCCCTGAACCTTAACCTAATAAACTATGACAAAAATATAGATTATAAGATGGGAGGATAAAATTTTTCTATTTTATATATAATTAGATTTAAAAATTCTGAAAAAATACGGTTTACAGCCATCCTATTACATAGTCGGGTATTCCAGCACTGAGGGTAGACGATAGAATGCCACGCGGTTTTTACAGTGGGAGCATTTTAGCCTCATTTGCTTTATACAGCACCCATCCCCCCCACCCATGTATACGCCCTTTGATGTATCATCCAGCTACACCGTGGAGCGGAAAACACAGTCATCCTCTCTCACCTGAGCCCGAAGCTCTTCAATTTGTGTGTAGTACGCCCCGTAGTCCCGAGCAGTACTGGGGGCGTTCGTTTCGTACCACTGCTTGATCTGCATTTCCAGTGTGGCGTTGGACTGCTCCAGGAGCCGCACTTTTTCCAGGTAGCTTGCCAGGCGGTCATTTAGGTTTCTCATGGTCATCTTCTCGTTGCCCAAAAGCAGGTCCTCTCTGCTGAGATCACCTCCATAGCTCACCATTTGTTTGGCGGTCGAGATGCGGGTGCCGTGGCCTCCAGCCCCTCCATAGACGCTGGGTGCAGCCCCCAGGAACATGCCCCCCTTCCTGTTCATGTTGACTACGGAGCCCTGTGAGGAGGAACTCAGGCTTCTTTGGAAGCTTCTGCGTGTGAAATCCATTGGGGGTTCTAGGAGGGAGCACCGGTAGCACCAGGATGGGGCAGAGCCTGTCCCTCTCTGGGGAACGAGATGAGCTTTTATAGTGTTCGCAGCAAAGCAGCTCCGCCCCGGCTGACACCTCACCTCAGGAGTGACACCACAGTCCCCCTTGCCTTGCTTTCCTTTTCCCTTTGAGCAGTCTGGTTCAATCCCATCCCAGAAATTACCACTGGAGGCTTTCCTCGGGGTGGTTTCCTTTTTTCAACAGAGGCAACAGAAGGAACCAGGAAGGGCTGTTCTTTTAGCCCTTGAACCTACCTTGGCAATTTTTTCCCTGCTAATATCCACATAAAGAGTATTTGCAATATCCATGAATAATTTAAGTACACAAAAAGACAGGTGTGGCTACGTAATAGTAAGCCACGCTGGTGATAAAGAGCAGTGTTTTTTAAAGAAATTTATTTTTTCTTTTCGGTGAGAACATTTAAGTTCTCGTCTCAGTAAAGTTCAACTACAGAATACAGTGCTGTCGGCGACAGTCCCCAAGTTTTACTGTAGGTCCTCAGACAGAATTCATCTTACACCTGAAGATGCGCACAGTTACCAACCTCTCCCTGTGTCCCCCACCCCTGCCCGTGGCAGCCACTGTCCACTCCCTGTTTCCCTGAGCTTGACGGCTTCTCTTCCTCGTCATCCTCCTCCTCCTCTCTCAGACTCCACGTGTGAGTGATACCGTGCCTACTTGTCTTTCTCTGCCTGGCTTGTTTCACTTAGTGGAACGCCCTGAAGGTCCATCCGTATGTTTGAAAATGGCAGGATTTCCTTTTTTTAAAATATGTATATGTATATACATTTTTAATAATTTATATACATATATACACACACATACACACAATACATCAACAAGACTGGACATGCCATAAGCAGATCTTACTATTTCTTAAAGAGCTGTGAATTACTTTGCAAATAGATGTCACAGCTAAAACCTGCAGTGAAGAACTTTTTATAAACACATGGACTGTGTACTTCTATATATGTATATTCCCCAAATTAATTTTTTTGTTATTGCTTCATGGGGGAGAAGGAGGTTTGATGAAAGTCACTAGAAAGTTGTACTGTTTCAGTTACACATATTTTGCAGTGATTTAGTTTCAGCTAAGGGTTTCATACACTAAGACATTTGATCAAGATGTGTAGAAGCATTATTTAAATGAAGAGATAGCTTTATAACTAGAAAGGAACATAAGTGCAGTTATTAAACATAATCATTTTGAAGTTCTGTTCTTTGACACAATTCTTCCTTATGTCTAGACCAATTACATTTAAGTGAAAGAGTTAAAATTTCATTAGAATAGTTAAAATCATTTTGAATATTTTGGAGAAATAACTTTGTCTATGTATTATTGTACAATTTTTTTGGCTAGCATTTGTAGGTTTTTGAGATTGCAAAATAAACTAAATATAAGACATAAGCACTATTTTATGGGGTTCAGTCATCCAATCTACTTATTACTGGAGTAGAAAAAGTCCTCTTGTGACAACTTCCATGTGTTTATGTAAGGGCAGGAGAATATGATGTCTCCGCCATCACATTGAGTTTTATGCTTTGGTAGATTTTTATATCTTTCTTGATAAAAGTGGGATCCCAGGAAACCAGGGTAGCATTTCCTGGCAGTTCATTTCTCTGAATTACGCTTGAGGACTTGATACAGACCCTGTTGGTGCTTGTTCATACGTAAGTCATGAATTTACAACCCCTGATGTCCAGGCTTTGGATGACTGTATCTGTAACTAAATATTTATTAGATCCCAACTTCCTTGTGAGTAACAGGAGGCACATTTTTACCCTTGAGGCTCTGCTGAGGGAGTTAATGACTCATGTTAAGTATTACAGTATTTTGGAAGATTATCGTAAGTACTGCAGTTTTCAGAGGACTTTGAACTTTTCCTCTCATTATAACAAGCTCTTGTAGCCCAGATGTCATACACTGAAAATTTGCAACTGTCATGGGGGGGGGGTTGTCTTTCCCAGACATCTCAGCTAGGATATGTTGCTCTGATTGGTTGAGAAGGATGGCATATAGGAATTGTGGGTGTCTGTAAGCACCATGGTTCTTGATACCTGACTTAGCACAAAATCAGAAAAAATCATGGCCTCTGTGCTTTAAAGACTGGTGTACTTAGTGAAATAGCTACAAATGAAATGCTAGGATGCCTTTGATTAGCTTCAAAATAATATGGGAGGGAGTGAGAAGGAGGGTGGAAGTACAGATGCAGGCAGTTTGGCCATGACTATTTGTTGAAGCTAAGAAATGAATACATGGGGATGATATTAATTACTCGAGCATGTATTTGAAAATTTCTGTATTAGAACATTTTAGGATCCTGATGCAGTAAACTTACGTTATTGTATTTCACACAGTTTATCTGGCATATTCAGGTTTTGATTTGTACTTATTTGATAGTTCTGCCCTGCTTCAATGAGTTGGTAGTTGTTTTTTTTTTAAAGATTTTATTTTATTTTTTAGAGAGAGGGGAAGGGAGGGAGAAAGAGAGGGAGAGAAACAGCAATGTATGGTTGCCTCTCACATGGCCCTCACTGGGGACCTGGCCCGCAACCCAGGCATGTGCCCTGACTGGGAATCGAACCGGGACCGCTTGGTTCCCAGCCCGCGCTCAATCCACTGAGCTACACCAGCCAGGGCGAGTTGGTAGTTTTGTTGTCTCACAGTGGCTCAAACACAGGAGGCACCTGATATCCACTTACAATATGAATAGCCGTGAGTGAATGAATGAAAGTGCTGATGCCCAACTTCAAGGAGAGAAGAAGTATTTGTGGGGAGGTTCTCTGTGCCCATTGGCTGCTGTTTCTGACAGTCATGTTGAGAAAGTAAAAGAGTTGCAACCCAGGAGTTTCATGACGTGGAGTTTGGCAGACTGGGTGTCCCTAGTGCCACTCTCTCAAATGGTCCCAATGGAAGCAACTAAAGTATGTTACCTATTTCTTTCTTCCCTCCCTCCCTCTTTCTTCCTTCCTTCCCCCTCTCCCTCCTTTTCTTCATCTATGTGTCTATATATCTATGCATGTATTTATCTACTTTTTTCAAACCTGTTGCAGACCTATTATGAAAGAAGACGTTCTTCAGTGATCAAAGAGGAAATGCAAACATGAGCCTTAGGAGAGAAGTGAGAAAGCTGTCTTGCACCCTGTGGGTTTCTGCTCAGTCGTGGAGATATTGAGCTTCCCTTATGGGATCTGTAAGGGCACAGGAGATGAGAGATAGAGCCCTGGGCAGGGTGTCAAACTCCTTTTCACCGGGGGCCACATCCACCTCGCGGTTGCCTTTAAAGGGCCGAATGTAATTTCAACTCCTTAACTGTTAAGGAGTAGTTACATTTACACAGTCCTAAAATTTTTCCAGCCCTTTGAAGGCAACCGCGAGGCTCATGTCGCCCCTGGTGAAAAGGAGTTTGACACCCCTGGTCTAGAGCCTGCCTTAAGTGGGAATATTAACAGGGAGTGTCCGCATAAACCTAGTATCCTGAAGAACTATGCCTTCAGAATAAAGGTACATAATAAACAAAGCACCATGCAGAAGGGGAGAGTAAGACAAATTATCCGTCTCAACTGTGGTGTTTTGTGCAGAGGAAAAATAAATCTTCCCCGAGAATGTGTAGCCCTGGCATGCCTGACATGGTTGTTGTCTGTACTTACCCATGTCTGTGTGTGGTCTGAAAACCTTAGTGGAGCATTTAGTTTAAAATGACCTCTGATCAGTGATACCCTCAGCCAGCTGGCGGGAGGAAATTCACATCCTCTCTGGAATAATGCAACTTCAGTTGAGGCTCAGAGAAGCTCTACAGATAAAGTTGTATGGATGGTGACCCCCCCAACAAACAGTGGAATTGGATCTACAAAGACGTTGGCTGTGGAATAATCAGAAGAATTTATTCTAGTAAATAAAGGATACACTTGAAAATTGGAGCAAGTACAAAGTCATTTTAAAACTTACCAAGAAGACCTGAAAATAACCCAGTTGAAATGAGTAATATAAATAAAATTAAAAGTCCATTGGGTGGGTCCAACATGGGAGTAAGCAAGGCTAAAGGGAGGATTATTGAGCAAGAAGACAGCTCTGAAGACATCACCCAGAATGCAGCTAAATGGCGAAGAGGAGTCAAGAGATGTGAAGAGTGAGGAGGTCTAAATACTGCCAATCAGAGCCCAGAAGGAAGCAAGGGAGAATGGGAAAAGGAAGCATTCAATGAGGCAAGCAGTGAAAATGTCCAGAACTGTTTAAAGAAACAAGTTCTCAGATCAAGGGAACCTAGTGAATTCCAAGCAAAATGAACAAAAGCAAAGCATATCTATACACATCAGGGCAGGAAACCAAACAATAAAGATCTTACAAGCATGCAGAGAGAGAACAAAGCTGACTGACAGAGGGGTGGTGATTGTACGGACCGACTCCTCAGGCGCAGCAGCGGACACTGGACATGGAACTGTGTCTTCAGTGGGCCGAGGACATAACGGCCATTCTGGAGTTTTTCTACTCAATGACATTATCTTTGAAGAATGAGAATAAAATAAAGACATTTGCAGGATAACAAAAACTGAGTTTGCTCTCAGCAGACTTTCACTAAATGCATTCTCAAAGAATGTATTTTAAACAGGAGGAAGATGGAGGATCTGAGATGAAAAAAGGATAGTGAACAAAGTGCTAAATATGTGCCAAAGCTCAGTGAATATTGGTTATAAAATAACACATATGTTGTGAAGGAAAAACAACATAGAATTACGGTAGATGAGACTGGGAGGGGATGAGTGGAGTTCTATTGATCTAAGGTTCTTGACTATGCAGGAAGCAGGGGAAGGTACAGACATTGACAAGCTAAGAGTGTTCATGGCATTGTCTGATTTCATAGTTCTGCTCTCCACGTGGTGAGTAGTAGCTCCTACACTGATCTGCAAACAAACCTGCGGATCGGCGCCAAGAGCCCGGAAACAGACCCGTATATGAAATCAGTTTCTAGCTGGTTTGGTGTACAAGTCGGTGTGGAAAGGAATTAAGTATTTCTGTATTTAAAAAATGGAATTATATTTCTATTGCAGGCAAAATATGCACACTAAACAGAAATAAATTCCATATTTGTTAAAGAAACAAAGGGAAAGGTACAGACTATACAATGTTTAGAAGAAAATACAGAATAATATCTCTAGGAATCGAGGTAAAAAAGTATTTCTTAAGACACAAAAAGTGCAAACTATGAAGTACAAAATTGATACCAATTTAATAGTTTTTGTCCATTAAGGGGCTGTAATCATAATGACAAAAGCCCCCAAAAGAAGAACAGATATTTAAAATGTATGTAACTGACAAGGAATTAGTTTCCAGAATAGGAAAAGACTGCCTAAAATCAATAATAATAAGGAAAGCAACCCAGTGATGAAGTGGGCAAGTGTGAACAGACTTGCACAGAAGAGAGAGCTGAGTGGCTCGTTTCATACCTGGCACCTGTAATAAATTAAGAGGTTGGATGATATCGATTGCTGTCGAGGGGAATTTTCACCCTCTGATAGTGGAGTATAAGTGGGCTCCATTCTTTGGAAAACAGTTTGACATCTCAGAAAGGTGAACATGTACATACTTATCATCCTGTAATTCCATCTCTAGATATGTATTCCAGAAAAAACTCTTGATTATATTTATCTGAAGACTACAATAACATTCACGGAAACAGCGTTCATAATACCAGCACGCAACAGCCCAAATGTTCATCAACAGTACAATGGACAAATATGTCGAGGTATAGTCATGCAGTAGAATACTTTGCAGCAGATTAAAATGGATAAACTACATTTGCATATGGATGAATCTTTAAAAATCATACTGTTCTGGTGTGGCTCAGTGGATTGAGTGCTGGCCTGCGAACTCAAAGGTCGCTGGTTCAATTCCCAGTCAGGGCACATGGCTGGGGTGTGAGCCAGGTCCTCAGTTTGGGGCGTGCGAGAGGCAGCTGATCAGTGTATCTCTTGCGCATCAATATTTCTCTACCTCTCTTCCTTCTCTTCTCTCTAAGAATAAATAGATTTAAAAAAATAAAAAGCATAATGTTGAGTAAAAGACACAAAAGAATCTATTCAGGAAAATCCATTTGATCTAAAGTGCAAAACCAGACTTCTGGCCAAGATGGTGGTGTAGGCAGACATGGCTCGCCTCTTCACACAACCACAACAGAATTACAACTAAAACAGAGCTCAACCATCACTCAGAACTGACAGAAATTGAGCTGCATGGAAGGCTGACAACTACAGAATTAAAGAAGCCACATCCATGCAGTCTGGTAGGAGGGCCGCAGACACAGAATGGGCTGGCCTCTCACCCAGGTGTGGCGGATAAAAATTTGGGAGATATATCTTGGGAGTGAGAAGTTCCAGACCCACACCAGGGCCCCCCAGCCCAGGGTTCCAGTGCCAGGAAGACAAGTCCCCACAACTTCTAGCTGCAAAAACCAGCAGGGATTGAGTTGGTGGAAGAAACTTCTAGAGCTCCAAGCAGTTCCTCTTCAAGAACCCACATATGTGTGTACTCACCTACTCAGACTCACTCCCTCTGGGCTCCAGCGCCAGGGAGGCAGTGTGAGGGGCACCCCTGGCATGCAGAGGGGAGGCTGAGGTGTCTGGTATCAAGATGAGCAGAGGCCATTGTCCCTTTTCTGGGTCCTCCCCCCACAGAGCCAGCAGACTGGTGCTTTATCTATGATTCCATCAACTTGGCTAACACTGTTTGACATGCCTTGGAGATCCCCAGAGTCTCCACCCCACCCAACCTACGGGCCCATCCATGCTGCTTTTCCATTTGAATGGCTCATGTTTCACAATTTCTTAAATCCTCTCAGATAAGCAGCAGCTAACCTCAGTAAGCACCAGGCCTGGAACTAGCAGCCCAGATGCACAGCTTGGCTTTGTCTGGAAATCTCCAAGTCCAGCACAAGTAGCAGCCTTCTCAGATTGCTTAATGACTCAGGCAGGGTGGCCCAGGCAAAACACAGGCGAGGGCTGACCTTGGCCTGCACCACCCAGGAAAACCCAGGGCCAGAACACCCAGTGGACAGCTACAGATCATGTTGGAGCACCACCACCCTGCCCCCACACAGCTGATCCTCCACAGAGGATGGAGGTTGGTGGTAAGTAGTCAAAGTCAATCCTTGCAGCTGACTGGCCTGGGTAAAAATCCCTCCTATTGATCTGCCAGCAGCACCCAAGACTCAACTGCGAGAGCAGTGTGTACTCAGCTCACGCAAAGGGCACACCTCGAGTGCCCAGCTTGGGTGATAGGAGAGGCTGTGCCACTGGATTCCTACAGAACTCCTACTACCTTAGGCCACACTACCAAGACATGGAGTCAAAGCAGCTCTACTAATACATAGAAACAAACACAGGGAGGCTGACAACATGAAGGGAGAAAAAACATGGCCCAAATGAAAGGACAGATCAAAACTCCAGAAAAAGAGCTAAACAAAATGGAGATAAGCAATCTATCAGATGCAGAGTTCAAAACACTGGTTATAAGGATGCTCAAGGAACTTAGTGAGGACCTCAACAGCACAAAAAAGATCCAGTCAGAAATGAAGGATATGCTAATTGAAATAAAGAACAATTTATAGGGAAACAGCAGTAGAGTAAATGAAGCTAAGAATCAAATCAATGATTTGGAACACAAGGAAGCAGAAAACAACTAATCAGAACAACCAGAAGAAGAAAGAATCCAGAGAAAACAAGGATAGTGTAAGCAGCCTGGGGGGCAACTCCAAACATTCCAACATTCTCTTCATAGGAGTGCCAGAAGGAGAAGAGACAGAGCAAGAAATTAGAAATCTATTTGAAAAAATAATGAAAGGAAACTTCCTAATTTGGTGAAGGAAATAGATATGCAAGTCCAGGAAGCACAGAGAGTCCCAAACAAGATGGACACAGAAGACCCCCTCCTATCCCAAGTCACATCATAATTAAAATCCAAAGGTTAAACATAAAGAGATGGGTGCGTGTGTGGGAGAATCAATGAGAGGTGAGGGGGTTAAGAAGTACAAATAGGTAGTTACAGAATAGCCATGGGGATGTAAAGTACAGTGTAGGAAATGGAGTAGCCAAAGAACTTACACTTGTGACCCATGGACATGGACAAGGGTGGGGGAATTGCCTGAGGGAGTGGGGGGTGCTGGGTGGAGGGGAGCAAAGGGGGAGAAACGAGGACAACTGTAATAGCATAATCAATAAAATATAATTAAAAAAAATTAACTCCAAAACCAGACAAAACTAAGTTGTGTGTGAGTAGGGGTGTAAGTAAGGTAGTGCGGTGGAAGCCAGCGGTGGTCACTGGGCCCTCCTGCAGCTGGAGGCCCAGCCCTTTGCAAGTCCTCTCAGAGTCCGAGGGGCTTCTGGGTCACTTCCATTTTTTGAGGCTCTTGATACATTAAACAAGTGAAAAAACCCAAAATAGGGCAACCAACATTATCCACATTTGAAATATTTTTATTGCCTATATATTACCATATTCAACAAAAGTATCATAACACAAAATATCGGTACCAATCACAAGATTTATAAAAGATAATAACTTATTTTAGGGCACTATAGACGGTGGCTCAGTCCCGGGCTGCCATTTCGGCTGCTGGGATGAATATTTTCTTCCAGTCCTGGACGTGAGTACTAAAGTCGGATTGTCAACACATTTGAATTTAACCTCCAGAGTCTCTTACTGGGAAGCCTGGCACGCTGCGTGGCCCTCATCCCTGCAGCTGGCCCTGGATTATTTCTGAAAAGTTTGAGGCTCTATCAAGGACAACAAGGGTGTACTTCTTTCCTATCAAGTTGACTAAGAGAGAGCCCAATCAAATTGTTCCCAAAACACAGGGAACATTTGTCCCCAAGACAAATTCTAGTTTCTCTCCTTAAAATCACAGCTAAGAAATCATTGGTGGCTTCGATCCTGCTTCAAGCCATCAACAGGTCATAAATGTTAAGGTCCAGTCTCAAAACACCTGCCTGCAAATGCAGATCTGACCATTTGACCTCTGAGAAACTTGTGACACTTACTCGGTCAAGTCCAACACATTGTCCTCTAAGACCTAGCCCCCACCTTCCTTTCCAGAGTCCCCCTCACTCCCTCCATGCCTCCAGCTCTACACTGATGTCCCTCCGTTCTGAGCCTTTGCACATGCTGTCCCCTTCTCTTCTTCTGGGTGTCCTTTCTTCCACGGGGCCATCCCTTTCCTCCCAAATTCTCTTCTCTCCAAGATGACCAATCGTCTTGGTTTGCTTGAGACTGAGATGCTTTCCGGAATGTGAGACGTTCAGTGTTCAAGCCAGCACAGGCCCAGGCCGGCTGGGACACATGGTCACCCTGTTCCTCTCTCCCACACACTTCTTTCTCTTGGTACAGCATGTGCACGCCTTTTGGCCCCGATTCCTCTGCAGGATGAGATAAGGAAGACTCCCGGAGTACTGACTCGGGTCACTGGGCTGCGATGGTGGTGCCCTGTACGATGCGTGGGGGCAGGGGGAGCCCTGGGACAGGGCCAGGAGAGGTCTGGGAGGGGTTGGTGCAAAGGGGTACAGGCTTGTTGTTTGTGGACTTGCCGAGTTCGCGGTGCCTGCATTCCTAGGTCAAGTGTAGACGGCCTGTACGTGACTGGTGACTATATTCGGTCTGGAGAGAACTGGGCTCGAGGTGTGTAACAAAGTGTAGGAAAGGTTGCCTGTGACCGCATTAGCTGTGACATCACTCGTACACAAGTTACCGCTGGAGCTCTGGTTCACTTGGGGTCTGTCATGTAGTGTTTTTGGTGCTCAAGTGCAGTTTGCTAGAGATCTAGAAAACCTTGACTAGATTTAGTTAACTAAATGGTAATGGCTGATTAACATTGAACGTTTTGGATTAGAATTTAAGGGAAGAAGTTATCAGTGATTCCATTTTATGCTGTACTTTTGTGACATTTGAACAACCCAAATTTAGTGTTTTGAAAACAAGTACAAGTTGCAGTTACTTACCATGCTTTTTTTTCCCATGGCGCTTACTTTTAAATACAAAGAGCTGTGGGCTCTCATACCTGGTGAGAGACCTTGAACGTCGTGCAGACCATCCTTCTCGCTTCGTACACCAGAAAGCCGAGGTGTTCGTGGGCTGAATGACCTGCCTGTAGTGACAATACAAATAGAGAAACTTGAGTTTAATCAACATGGTGTTTGCTCTGTACACTGATTTCCAGTAAACTTGCCCGGCCCACGCAAGCTGTCTTACAGACACAACCCCGACGTGTAAATAAAACTTTCACTGATTAAGTCACCGCTTAAAAGGCTACTCTAAGGCATACGCACCACACATTCTAGTTTCCACCCTGGGGCTGGAGACCGACTCTTTCAGTGTCTTCCTCTATTTGCTCCCAGTGGCACAACGTTGAAATAGGTGCCCTGAGACAGGGCAGTGACCCCTGGCTAGAGCCGGACCCCGTGTATGCGGGTGCTCCAAACCAGATGAAGAGATGAATTATTAATTAGCCATTCAGAACGCAAGCGGCAGATGTGTTCACATTTCAGCTTGGCGGGGTGTTATGTCATTACTTTTTAATGTGCACGCATTTAAGTTAAAAGAACTATACAAAACGGAATATTGATAAAAGAGAACCTCTAGATGCTTGAGAGATAAAGAGAGAGAACCGGGGGTAGAGATTGAGAGAGAATAAGCTTTTCCTAATGTCGAGTTTTGGAAGAAGCACTTGTAAACAAGTTTCAGTAAAACTGCCTAAAAATATTAGCACTTTCTGAACCAGGCAGTTAGCAAAGCATGAAATGAAGTTTCGACAGCTAGCTTTTAAAAGTAGAGAAATAACCAGCAAGTGAGTCAAATCATTTATTCTTCAGTAAGTATTTGTTGAAGGGTGGCCAGACACTGCTTGCAAGGGTTTGTGGTCTAGGAGAGGAAATACTGACCTGGGCTTTAGTTTTCATTTTCATGTGTGTGGATGAGGAAGGTGAGGAAGTGTGGGGCGTGAGAGCAGGACACCAGACCCATGGGATCTTGAAGATAAAGAACTGGGTGCGTGAAGTCCGTCTGCAGGCTCTGGGATTCAGGTTATGGATTAGTTGTGGAGTTGGGGCGCTGGCACGTGAGATGACAAACCCTCAGGTGATCCTGCTTGGACATCAGAGAGTCAGGAGGAAACGACCCTACAGCGGGAAGCCCCACGTAACCTGACTTAGAAAAGTGAAGGCAGAGAACCCCTGTCACTGCAACCAGTGACAATAATCATTGTGGATAGTACAGCTTTGTGTGGCTTTGCATCTTGTTTCTGTGGGGTTTCCCGACCTTATGGCAGGGCTTCCCACCTTCCCGGGGACTTACCAGGTGCCAGTGGAAACTCGGTTTGTTGATATTCTCCAAGAACGAATTGCTGCTCTTTGACTCACACCGAGCACCTAATATTTCTGACGCCTCCCTTCCCACGAGGGCTTCTTCATGTGGTGCTTTCTGCTTTTCTAAGCGGTGAAAAGGTAGAGAAAGCCTGGAGCAGTTTCTCATGTGTTGGCACACACGTTCAGGGATACTTAATAATTGCTACCCAGGGCGAAATATAACAGGATTGCGCGGGCGAGTCTTATCCTGATGGAGGGCACAGGCTGGGAGCTGCACACACTCTTTCGAAATAAATGTATCTCTGCGAAATGAGCTGTCAGAGGACCCCAGGGTTTGGAAGCCCGGTGTAATTAAGGAGCAATCCGTTGGTTCCGAGGAACTGACATTAATGTTGACACATGATGGTTCTGGGCGAGTTGATCTGTACCCATAGTTCATTTCGTTCTCTGCTGCAGCGCTCGTGGCCCCTCCGTCGTCTGAGGCTGCGCGAAAGGGTTGCCTGGTGGCTCTTTAAAAGCACAGGGTTTACTGTGGTGTATGTTCAGTCACCAGTATGCTTATTGAACGTAATAAATATTAGGTATGACATTTGACATTTGACTAGAGTTCAGGTTCTCTAACTCAGACCCCCTCGCCCCCCCCAGATCGCCCCGACCTGGCGCCTCAGCATTGTCAAGGTGGAAAAAGTGCAGCAGGATTGGCCCTGGAAGCAACGATCAGTTAGCCGCAGAGTAAAAGGGCAGTCCATTTTGCTGGCCTGTGACGCTCTCCTGTGAAAACCATGACCTTAAACTCCGCTGTCTCCGTGCGTATGATGACCGTGTCTCTCGTGTTGCATCGTAGTATTTCGGGAGTTTCATCCAACATTTTAGTGTGGAAACTTGAGTGAAATCTGTTTTGGTAGAACTACAAGAAATCTTTTAAGGACTTTGTTCATTTTACGGTTCTGTCAAAATGGATTTAGTAAGTAGTTTGCATATTATTTGAAAACTTTGTTATTTTAAAATTGTACTAAGACAAACACACACACAGGTGATAATCCCCGAAGTAAAAGCCATCATAAAATCTTCCCTTTGGGATGAACCAGTTCTTTTGATGAGGAAAGAATAGTCACTATGAAATAAAATGACTTCAGATCTGAAACTGACTCGAAAACTTTAAATCCGTCTTTCAAAGATCACTTCAATATTTGTGCCTTTACCATAAAACAATTCATTGGTAACTGATTTCAAATTATTCTTCCACTTTTGCTTATAAGCCTATTTGCCCGTGTGTTACTCTGATGTGCCCGGTGTAATAATGAAATCCAGTGCATGTGCATGCATACACATGTGTGTACAATCCGTGTATATGTAGAGATCCATGTGTTCACAGCATAAGGTATACAGGAAATGTCAGATTTACATGATTCCTGATTAGTAGGGAAAAGGTTGGCGACCTTTTCTCTATTTTCTTCTTTATTGAGAAATAGAATATTTAAAAATAGATCAGAAAAAGAATGAAAGATGTCTTCGTCCTGGTGTGGATACTGAAAAGCACCGTTCGCCAAAACCACCCCACACACTCTTTCCTCTTCGATCGGCTGCACCGACTGACCGTCCTGCACTCGCGGCCGGTGTTACAGACACCGAGGGTGGAGAGCACAGACTTGGGAGATCTGGGCTTGAATTCTGTCTGTGCCGCTAGCTTGCTGTGCGACCGTGGGCAAGGCTTGCCGTCCCGCTGAGCCTCACTCTACTCATACGTACAGTGGGGGGTGGTGACGACGCCCAGCCAGCTTGGCAGTGCTGTGAGGATTCGGCGAGGTGATGCATTTGAAGTGCTTAGCCCAACCCTTGACATTGGGAAGCGCTCACTGACTTGTAGCCACTAGTGGCTGCTGTGGTCCTAGTGGAAGTGCAGCCATTGTAGACGTGGTGATGGTGACAAGAACGGGGTCACCTACATTTGCCACTCACTGCGCACCAGGCTTGTAGTCTCGTGCCATTGGCGTTGATTGAGCCCATGTGGCTAGCACTCGATGCGCTGAGGGACCATCTTCTGGGTGGAAATGTAACTGGAAAGCAGGTGATAACCTGGAACTACATGACCCAGGAATGTTGTAAGTGGGAGGAGGCATTCGTGGGTCACTTCAATATTAGGCTCTGTGCTGGGCACCAAGGAGAGAAGGATGTGTATGTAAGACACGGTTCTGTTCCCAAGTCTATTCCACACCCACGTGTGCATGTGTCTGTGTGCAAGTGTGTGTGTGTGTGTGCGTGCGCGCGCTGGAGGGAGGGAGCCAGAGAAGCAAACTTGGTGTGGTGAGAGCTTAGGGGATGGACTCAGCTATCACGTTGTTCCCTCCCTGGGTCTCAGGCTCCCACACCAAGGAGTCCGCAGTCAAATAGAGAGGACGGATAAGTGAAGCTCCAGCTAAGCTTCTGAAACAGTGCTGTCCACTAGTGAGCCACAGGGGCAATTCTGGAACTGTCTTGGCAGTGCAGTGTGCGTTTCCCGCTCACAGCACATGGACAAGCCTCATTTCAAGGAGCTCCACAGGTCCATGAGGTTAGCGGCTGCCTGAATGGGAAGGGCATTCTAGTGTTCAGCTTCTCAAAGCCTGGTCCTTGGCCGCAGGGTGAGTGTCCCCTGGGCCCCACACCCCCTCCTGAACCAGACTCTGCATGCTAACCACGCCCTCAGTGAATCATTGGGGTTTGCTACCCGAGGGCTTGTTATCTGGGTTTGCACACCCTGGCCTACAGTCCCGTGTCCTTATCAGGGATCAGGTCGCCCATTTCATCCTAATCAGAGCAAAGGCTGAGTTCAGCTTCACCCTGGTTGGACTCAGTGGTATCCAGTTAGGTTCTTCTCAATCAGAAAGTCAAGCTATTTTGGCAAAGAACGAAAGCAAGGCAGGCAAACGAGGAGAGGGGTGTGTATTTTTTACATCCCCGATGGATCGAACGACGCCACCGTTCTCATCGTCGCTCTTCTTTTCTGACATACATTTCCAGAGGGAGAAAGCGGGGTAAAAAGTGCGGGGGTCTGGTTAGTTCCCTCATTCATGGGTTTCTCCTTGTTGGAGTCTCTCCCCCACGGCTGGTTTCATGGGCATGTGACCTGGGAAGCGCCGAGCACTTGGTTTAATGCTTTGATGTCACAGTGTTGAAATCCCTAACACTTTTGAACGAAGGGTCCTGCACTTTCCTTTTGCACTGGGCCGCGCACAGTTTGCGGCTTGGTGCTGCCCTCCCCGAGAGCGATGTTCATCTGCAGCTCCGAGGGAGACCGGGGATTAGGTGGGATTTGGGAGGAGTTTATGCTCTTTTCCACTTTCCTATCACCACCATCTTTTTATAGCCTAAGAAATAAAAGAGAGAGAACCCAGGCCTTGCGGGAGAGGGGGGTTTGGACTCAATAACGCATCAGATAATGGTGTTCTAAAGCCAGGTGTCAAAGAAGCCTCAGTGCCGTCACCACGCAACAGAACACCACTCACACAGGGCAAAGAGCAAGTCAACAAGCACAGGAGCCCCGCCCTCCCAGCCACCCCCGCCGGGTTTATGGTCTGCCCCGTTGGAACAGGGTCGGGTGCATCGGGGCAGTGGCGAGCAGTCCGCTGGGCCCCTTGACGTTGGAAGTGCCACATGGGTGAAAGTTAAAAAGCAAACTTGCTTCTATTTTGTCAAAATTTTGAATAAAGTGTAGAAGTATATTGGGAGTTTTAGTACTGAGACCCAAAATAAAACACTTTGAACCAACTCAAAGCTTTGAGACCTAAGACAATTATTTAAATTTAATACCAATCTAGTTGTACAATGTGTGATGCCTTAGTCTCAAAGTGTGGTTCGTGGACCAGAAGGACTGACATCCACGGGAACTGGCTAGAAATGCAGATCTTGGGCCCTCCCTCCGACCTGCTGAGTAAGGCTGTGTTTTTAGACAACCCCCCGGTGTTCTGTGTGCATATTGAAGTTTGAGAGGTGCCATGGCCATGGCTCAACATCCAGTAGCTGGGCTGGGGTGGCAGCGGCAGGAAAGCTAACCCGTTCGTAGGTGCGTCCACTCAGTGCCTGCGACCTCCGGGAGGGTTATGGGAAAGCAGTAACTGAAGAAACAGTTAACGCGTTTTGGAGAGGAAGATTCAGGAGCCAGGAGACTGGGGCCTGCAGTGTTCAGTGTGAGCCTTGTAGAATATCTGACAGTCCATTCATTCACTCATTCATTTACAAATCTAAAAATTTTGAGTGTGTGCTAGGCCCGCTGTAGGCACTGGGGATACAGTAGTGAAGAAACACCAAAGCCTCTTCCCTTGTGGCCTTCGGACCAGAGGAGGGGACTGGGGGCGAAGAGAGCAGGTCAGGATGAGCCACACAGTGCAGACAAATGGAGGGGGCTGGGGTGGGGCGGGGCTGGGGAGGGTGCACTTGTATGCAGAGTGACTAGCATTGGCCTCACTGTGATATCTGAATGATAACAGGAAGTTGGGGGGCGGTGAGGGAAGAGCAGTGTGGAAATCTGGGGTGGGGAACCTTCCAGGTGCAAAGGTCCCGAGTGTGAGTGTGGGTGGAGCAGTGCGCAGACGGCAGTGTTCTCCAAGGGCTCGGCTTTTACTCTGTGCGCTGCGGGAAGCTAATCCCCTCTGTCTTGAGAAAGAGACACGTAGGCCACACGGTATAAACACTGATTTTAAGTGAACATAACAGATGATACACACGTTTTCAAATGCGTATTTTTCTTTACAATTATTTGAGAGGGTAGAGTAGTATCAGTGGTATCACACACGCAATTTTGAATGCAAAGAACTCAAAATAAAAGCTAAAGAACAAATCAATAATGATTCAGAGCGAGGCACTTAGGACTCTGGTAAGTAACTGGAGTTGCCTTCGTTCATGCATCCACCCTGTCCACCCCCCCTTTCATCCGCCCATCTGACTATTAAAAATTCCGAGGGCCTCGTGTTATCTGGGCACGACTGTGAGTAAGCCTGTTCTGCCTTCGAGGGTTCACAGTCCAGGCAGAGAGGCTGGCTTAGGGTTTGCAGGCGGCGACACATGGAAGCACCTGGTGGAAGTGGGGAGTAGGCGGAGGCTGGAACAGGCATCGTGAATATTGTGCAACGGATGTCATCTGGCAACATAGTATTCTCATCGCAAGATATTGCTACTCAGAGCTTTCTCATTCCTCCGAAAAATGCCTTTCAAGCCTGTTCACGGCCTTTGTCTTTATTCCATGGTTACCACCCAGTTTTTGATATCCAATTTAGTTTGTAGGCACATCGGCCATGACACACAGGCAGACTGGATAATGCTAAACCACCACACACACTTTCATTGTGAATGAATAGGGGTTTCTTGTTAATGGGGTTCATATGGTTCCATTTCCCCAGCTCCCAATCCATCTGGACTGGACCAATGAAGCCAAATTTCTGAACCTCAGAGTTTGATCACCGGGTCTTTGTCAACCACTGTGCGCTGGATAAGTAAGCATGTGAAGCACGGTGACTCTCGAAGGCTCATCTGGAAATATTCCTTCTGTCCTACCCACAAATACAGCCGTCCAAGTGGGGCACCTGCAGCCACGAGGGGGACACGAAGGGTCCCTCGGGAAGCGGCACACCGGTGTCCCGTCGTGTATCCCAGGGAACAGGCTCTCTGAAGAAGGGGCTAACGCAATCCCAACGTCAATACAGGCCTGCAAAGGACTCTTAGGTGAGGTGTGGACACGCGTCTCCCGTTGTGAGCACCCCGGTGGCCCTTCCCCTGAGCGAGCGAGCAAGTGGATGAAGGGTCCAGTTGGTCCATTTTAAAAAGAAAGAAATGTCTTTGTATTTTTATCAAAACCACTTCCTGTTATTATGGTGTCTACTGCCAATTTAAAGTGTATTTTGCTGTGTTTCTTAATCTCAATAAGGAATTTGATGCATGCTTCTGTAAGGCAATGAACATAAAAATCGTTTCCCATCAGCTCCATCCTGGGAAGGAGCGCAGGCCTGGAGCCTGGAGCCCGGCGTTTACTCACCGCGTCACTGCGGCCACGCTTGTGAACTCTTCCGGGAATGTTAGGGAAGATAAAGTGAATCATTGGGGCCCCAAATTCTGAAGATTCCATTTTTTTGACTTTTAAAAGGTATGTATTTACCTCTGGCTCCCTCTGCTGGATGATTGACTTTCTGCTTTGGTCTTAAAATGAATACTTTTGTATTGTGTAGCTGTAGGAGTTTCTCTTTTCTTATATTTGTACTTAAAAATCCCCAAGACTATACTGAATTATAGTAAGACTTCGAGAAATCCTTCAACTCAATGGCTCTCATCCCTAAGACCCACATTGGCATTTCTGGCGGGTGGGGGTGGGACTCGACATTATAGGTTAAGTGTACAATTCAGGCTTTCACTGGGTTTGGTGTTTATGTCGTGTAGGATGGCATTTGGCCACAGGGTTTTCAAATATGAGAAATCAGGAACCATGGTTCTTTGTATTTTTAATCTAGGGGCCATGGCCTTAAATCATCGTGGACATTTTAAGGTACGTAACCAAGTGTTATAGCGCGGAGTGTGGGAACCCATATCTTCTGACTTGACCCTTCAGCTAAGTTTACTCAGGATTTGCCTTCAAGGTCCCGCCAGGGTTTTCTACGACTGTTGTGTGACTGAGTTGCTGTCCTACCCTTCTTCTTTCATCGTTGTTTTCCTTCCAAGTCTTCCTACGATAATGCTTGTGGGTTTTGTGGCCCGAGCAGCTGACGTTTCTGATAAATGGGCCTTATTTCTTAGGCCAGTGGTTGGTTTTGTTGCAGAAGTCCGATGCAGTAACAAATCTATGTGTTAATTTGATAGCATCCAGAGCTCTTCAATGTTCTGCTTCCCCGATTCTCTCACTTTCAAATCTGAGGTCCCTGCCCTCTGGCACATGGTCCCTGACAAGTCCTGTGTCTGGCCGGGCCCCAGCCCCTGACCGCTTGGGTCTCCAAGTGCAGTTGGCCACTGCAGCCCCACGGGTCCGGTCAGTGGGTGCTTTACTCTGCCTGTGAGCACACGTGTCTCTTCTGTAGAACGTCAGAGACTGGGGTGATGGTGGGGTCATGATTTTAAAATCTCCTCTTGCCAGTCCTGGCAGGTGTGGCTCAGTTGGTTGGAACGTTGGCCCATAAACTGAAAGGTCATGGGTTTGATCCCCAGGCAGGACACACACCTAGGTTGTGGGTTTGGTCCCTGTTCAGGGGTCGGGGCCCATATGAGAGGCAACTGATCAATGCTTCTCTCTCCCATCATGTTTCTCTTCCTGTCTCCTCCTTTCCCCTCTCTCTAAAATCAATAAGCATGTCCTGGGGTGAGGATAAAAATAAAACAAAACCTCCTCTTTCCCGAATCTCCTTTATTGGGATGATTGTGTTAAAAAAAAAACCAACTCATTTAAAAATGCGTTTAAAAAACAACATGGAACAGAGTTACCTAAATGGCAAGGAGATACTTTAAAACCCCGGCCTTTACTTTTCCTGGTCAGAGGAATTCAGAGAGGAATTCATTTTTCCCTGGGGAAAATCGGGAGAGCAGAAGGCTGACGTTCTGTACCTCAGCCCCCTGGCACTGTCCTTGGTCAGAAAGGGAAGCCCCCAACTCCACACCTTCAGGCCCCCCCTGGATGTCTTTGTCAGTTGTCGATGGGCTCTGATGTTCAGGGAGAGCCGCAGGAAATGACTGGTTCTGTGGGTCACATTGCTGGAATGTTGGCTGCCTCATATGGTTTGACCTATTTCAGACAAAACCTTTGGTCAGTATTCTTTCTAAAATGAAGAATTAAATTCTTTGCTCATTGTTAAGGGAATTTGTGTTCAATTAGTGGTTGTGGAAGATGGTATGTCGTTTTCTTTTGATTTTTAATAGGCAGGCAGCCTAGGGAGAGAAGTAAAAGCCTGGTGACTTTATTTTGGCGGTCATTCTTTGCTACCACACACGTTATATAAACTGTGTGCTGAGATTCTACGTTGGTACCATGCCTTGGGCATGAGGTGCAAATGTTTGATATTCTTTTATTTCTTCACAAGGTTCTGTTGATCCTCATCCAACTTGAGCCCTGATGAGAAAAAAATACTTTTAGGCTCAAGTTGCCTATTTTGGGCAGTAGGGGGCGCTCATGCTCTTCATATGTAATAAAGGCTCCTTCACTTTGGGTAGTGGGCACTCAATGCAATATACAGATCATTTATCATAGAAATCTACACATGAAACCTACATACTCTTATTAACCAATGTCGCCCCAGTACATTTAATAGAAAAAAGAAGCCCAAGTCTGTGAGTCTCTATTACCATCCTTCCTACTCTGTGCAAGTTGGCACTTTGCAAAGGACTTCTTGGTGAGCAACAGGTGGCCAACATCTTGAAAAGCATTTGGGAAACTCTACAATTTTAAAAGTAAAAAGCAAAGTATATCCTTTATTTTATTTTTATTTTTTGCTATAAGCATGAGTCATCTGGGAAAAAGCAGATACTTTTCAACCTTTTAAATGTTTTATATTATTTTTTATTTTAGAGAGAGGGGAAGGGAAGGAGAAAGAGAGGGCAAGAAACATCAGTGAGAGAGAGTGACATGGATTGGTTACCTTCTGTACGTGCCCCAGGGGACTGAACTACAACCCAGGCATGTGCCCCAACCAGCAATTGAACTGGTGACCTTTCAGTTCCTGGGAAGATGCCCAATGGACTGAACCATGCCTGCCAGGGCACATTTTAATATTTTAAATTATTACTATCTCTAAACTACCCAAGTGTTCTTGAAACTAGCCATGTTCGTGTTCAGTAGCAGGCAAGGGGCCAAAGACTCTCTCCGTTCCAGGAATGGTGTAGTGGCTGGTCCCCTGCCCCTGGCAGAGGTGTCGATGCAGACAGGCCTTCCCCTTCCTGCTGTAATTTCAACGCGTTTTCTCCCGCTCCAGCACGCAGACCAGGGCTGGCAAATTGCTTCTGCAGCAGCCTGATGGAAAACACTTTGTTGTGCGGGCCAGAGTGACCCTGCTCCCTCTGCTCAGCTCTGCGCTGTGGCCCCCTCCAGTGTGCAGCAGGAGGAAACGTGCGAGCAAGCGGGGCGGCCGTGTCCTAATGAAACTTTATTCGTGGTTTGGTTGTCCTACAGACATCTAAAGACACTGAAAAACCAGTTAGTATCTTCCATATAGTTTATTCTTTATAAACTCACACTGCTTGCTTTTTTGAAGCTCTTTTCTAATTAACAAGAAAATAACCCAATCTTAATGCCCGTCTGGCTCCACTCCTACTGGGGTAGATGCCTGGCGCCCCTCACAACTGTCCTTGTAAGGAAGGCAGTGGCCCAAGGAGCGGAATGGGCGATGGGAGTGCACAGGAGTTTTCCAGGAGATAACACAGCATTTATCTACTGAAAATTTAGAAACCAGTGTTGCTGGAATTGTGAACTTTTAATCTTTTCATGTATGATATCATTTAATCCAGATTTTAAAAGGAAGGTGCCGCAGTGTGAAATAACAGGCACCGACTGGCCTGAAATTATCCCAGGAAAATCTGGTTTCAGATTTTTCTAGGAGTTGATCCAAGAACATTTTTCTTTTTGCCTTTTGATCTGTTGAAAGATACACAAGATACTTGGATACCTTGAAGGCACAGATGCCAATATGCAAAGAAACTTGGATACGCTGTCTCGGGGAGGAAGCCCGCACTCGGAGAAGGGACCATTGTAAAAGGAGGAACTTGAACTTTTTTGTCTACTGCCAGACCTCACACCCACCTTTGTCCTTTTTCTGTGAATGGGTTCTGTTTCTTCCCAGTTTGAGTGGGTTTGGGAGAAACTGATGTAACATAATTGCTGCCTTCAGTTTTAGTTCCTCCTCATCTCTCTTAACTTCCCCGTCCCTTCTCCACTTCTGAGAGCAAGGGGTTACATGCCCTTTTCCCTCCCTTCAAAGAACATTTGACTGGGGCTGGCCATAGAGGAGTGCGCTGAAGGTGCTCTTCTTTTGTATAGAGACACTTTTATATAAACATGCAATTGTCAGGGGTCACTTGGAGGCAGCAGAACAAAGCTGGCAGGAAGCGAATCTCAGAGAGGCCCCCAAGCCTCCCCTGCTACGGGACCCGAACAAGCACAAGAGCACCTTCCAGATATCACCTGGATCCTTCAAGTGTAGCAGAGACCACTTAGAGAGTTTTATTTCCAAAGGATTATGGGAGTCCACTCTGCATTCTCTCCCTGACACACTCCTGGAGGTAGGAGCTGGGCAGATCAGATTCCCTCTACCAGGAGGATCCTGGAAGAACATACGTATGTATCACAACCTTGAACTCCCTGCCTTGGACTCCACTCTTCAATGCTCCCCCACTTCAGGTGTCTGTGGGCCTCTCTGACTCAGCTACCCAGCGTCTGGACCCCTAGACGGGTCTCTGGCTTGCCCAGAGGCACAGGCTCCCGGCTTCTGTCTGCCAGCTGCCTGCAAACTCTGCAGGGGCCTTCCTGGAGGTCGGGGTTTTCTTTGCCTGCTGTAGAAGTAGTTAGCGGGGCTGCGCTTGTCATTGGGGGTCTTATTTCTTCCTTCTGCTTCCTGTGGTGGGGGAGGGGACTTTCTCGGGACATCTGCTTTTCAAAGGCAGCCTCAGCGTGTTCTGGCACAGAGCCCTGTCCTGCTCACTTTGACCTCCGGTTGGCCCAGGGACAGTGTGACTGAGGTGGAAGAGGGAAGACCTGCGTGCTGCCATCTCCCTTCCCTGTTGACCTTGGGGCAGCCACACTGGGGGTGGGGGCAGAGGAGGAAGTCAGGGGACACCTTGTTTCCTGTAGAGAAGTCTCTTCTTTCAGAACCTTTCAAGCACCTGACGTTGTAGAAGGAAGAAGAAGGAACTCAGTGAGAAGTGGACTCCCCACGCCCCTGTAATGAGGCTCAGCCCTCTGTACAGGCAGGAAGGATTAAAGACGCCACGTCCTCCCCAGAGCTACCAACCCACAGCTGTGTAACCTCTTCCAACACATCACGGTAGTAGGTGTAGTTCATAAACTTTGAGGTGATTTCCTTGTGTGTGTGTGTTAGATCTTTCTTGGAATAACTAAAATAGAAATGAATTTAGATTTTCCATGGCTTCCCCAAACACTCGAATGAATGAGTTTTCTCGGAATGCCCCTTTTTGGCCGGCCAGCTGATTATTATTTTCAGAGGACACTAATGACAACCCAGGCATGATGGCTACAAAACCCCACATTAAGGCGGCTTGCAGCGCGAACCTGCCATTCAGGTAATGACTGCCGCCCTCTGGAAAAACAAGCTGGGCCTCGCGGGGGAAGGCCGAGCAGAACAACCGATATCTGAGAAGGGCGTGAGGCCAGTCACAGGAGTTGACTTGGGAGAACTGGGGAAGAGGGTTATGAGGGTTTTTTGAAGTTTTTGTTGGGTGTGGGAGAAAATTTCAAGAAGGTGGAGGAGCTTTACTGTCAAGACATGCTTTCTTTTTTGTCTCTCAGCCCAAATCAATTTCCTTGTCATAACACCAGCCAAGGTAATAATTATTAAGATTACTTCCCATGATTAAGGGTGACAGGAATTGCAGTTGGGCAAAAGGACTGTTTTGTATATTTAATTTTCTTCTCTGAAGTTCTGACTTCATGAACTTCCTTATTTTGTCTTCCTAATAGTAACTGGCTCCCTAATAGACACCTGTTTGGAGCTTAAATATTCCTTGACTTGTTAAATATTCCTCATTTGTGAATTTCTGGAAAAGAAAGAATAATGTCAATAATAGTAATGAAAACAGCCAGTCCAAGCTGGTTTAGCTTAGTGTGGAATAGGATGTAATTTCACAGAATTATTGTTGTTTTTCTTAAAACCTCAGCCAGCGTTTGGTTCACTGAATAAAGAAATGGGCCTTGACGAGAATTTAGAAAGAATTCTAAGTGAGTGCTCATACGTAAACAGTAAACAGCGGCGTGCTTTGTGGTGCTGGGTTAGCTAGCACAATAGATAAGACTGGACGGGCATTTTCATCCTCCCCAGTGAGCCTGGCCGTGGGGAATTTTCCGTGGTTTATACAAATACATTGCGGCCAGGAACAATTTGGGACAAGGTGATGGATTCCTTAGTTTCCAGACTTCATTCTGTTTTCTGCTCTTGACCAAGAAACACCTACTTTCAAGGCCTTACTTACTCTGTGTTCCTGCAAGCTTCCCTTGCTTTGAGCAAGACAGTGCTAAGGGGATTCTAACGATGCCACCTTCCTGCTGTGTTGTTCATCCAGTTCAATCTACATTAAATCTACGGAGACTAGCTTTTAGATAAGACTCTTAACCTAGGGGATATGTATCACACAGCTGGTGTGTTGAACTCATCCATGATCTTGCCGCTCAGTGCGGTTCATGGAACAGGAGGCTCAGCATCAGCTGAGTTAGAAATGTAGAATCTTGGGTCTCCAACCCATACCTACTAGAAAGCCAGAATATGCATTTTTAAGAAGTTCTTCAGATTATCTATATGCACATTAAGTATTAAGAAGCACGATATGTTTATAAGATGGGATTAGGTGTTGACCTCAGTCACTGCTTCCTTGAGTGTGAGAAATGGTAAACAGAAATCTTCACAGTGTGTTTTTGAGATGAGACTCCGGATGATGTGTTCCAACTGATGACTCTCAAACACTGTGTAACTATGGCTCATCCATCACCACCATCCTTTGTTTGTCCTCGTCTTCCTTTCTTGTTCTCTAAGGATGGGGAGAGAGAATTTGGATAGACACTAGGCATGGGTATAAGGTCTAACAGGACAGAAGAAGGGGTGAGGTCCTCTGGTTTTGGAACTCGCCAGCTCTCCCCCAGTGTTAACGGACAGAGTGTCAGGTTAAGGTAATGGCGAGTGAAGAGGCTACTTCTGTGCCCAGAGCATTGAACTGAATGCTCGGGTTTGGGTAACGAGAAGGTGGCTGTTGGGTTTGGGTGATCGGTTTTGTTTATAAAAGCCTGTGTCTCCCAGGTCCTGAGTGTGCATTTCTGACTCTGTGTGTGTTCTGGTCCCACACATATTCAGATTCCTTAAGATAAAACCCATTAGCAAGAGTTCATCAAGACCTGATCCCTGAAACAGAACAGAGAGCCCAGAAGTAGACTCATGCCTTTACGGTCAATTAATATTTGACAAAGAAGGCAAGGGCATACAAGTGGAGCAAAGACAGTCTTCAATAAATAGTGTTGGGAAAACTGGACTGGTACAAAAATGAAACTAAACCACCAAATTACACCATGCACTAGAATAAACTCAAAATGGATAAAAGACTTAAATGTAAGTCACAAAACCATAAAAATCCTAGAAGGAAACACAGGCAGTAAAATCTCAGATACCTCGTGGGGCAGTATTTTTGCTGATATATCTCCTAGAGCAAAGGAAACAAAGGGAAAAATAAACAAATGGGACTTCATCAAATTAAAAAGCTTCTGCACAGATAAAGAACCCATCATGAAAATGAAAAGGGAACCCACTCTGTGGGAGGACATATTTGCCAATGATACATCTAATAAGGGTTTAATTTCCAAAATATTTAAAGAACTTACAAAACTCAACACCGGGAATTCAAATGATCCAATTTAAAAAATGGGCAAAGGACCTGAATAGACTCTTTTCCAAAGAGGACATACAGATGGCCCATAGACATATAAAAAATGCTCAATGTCACTAATCATCAGAGAGATGCAAATTAAAACCACAGTGAGATGCTACCTCACACCTGTCAGGATGGCTATCGTCGATAAATCAACAAACAGCAAGTGCTGGCGAGGATGTGGAGGAAAGAGAACCCCAGTGCACTGTTGGTGGGAATGCGCACTGGTGCAGCCACTGTGGAAGACAGTATGCAGTTTCCTCAAAAAATTAAAAAATGGGACTTTTGACCCAGCAATTCCACTTCTGGGAATATAGCTTAAGAACCCCAAAACACCAATTCAAAAGACTCCATGCACCCCCATGCTCACAGCAGCGTTATTTATGGGAGCCAAGATCTGGAAACAGACCAAGTGTCCATCAGTAGGCGAGTGGGCAAAAATCGGTGGTGCATTTATACAGTGGAATACTACGCAGCAGACAGAAAGAAGGAGCTCCTACCTTTTGTGACAGTGTGGGTGGACCAGGAGAGCATTATGCTAAGTGAAATAAGTCAGTCAGTGAAGGACAAAGGCCATATGATCTCATTGATATGTGGAACCTAATGAACAAAATAAACGTAGGAACAAAATAGAAACAGAGGCATGGACACATAGAACAGACTGACAGCTGTCAGAAGGGAGAGGGAAGGGGGGGACTGGATGAAAGAAAGTGAGGGGATGAGCCAAAGAACATATATACGTGACCCATGGACATAGGCAAAGGTAGGAGGACTGCCTGGGGGAGGGGGCTGGGTGGAGGTAGGCAGAGGGAGACCAAATGGGACAACTGTAACAGCATAAACAATTAAAAAAAGACATATTGCCTATGCTTAGGTTCTATGTAACTCTTTAGCAAGCATTTTTGACTTTGTGTGACACAGTAGAAAGAGCAGGTGCCTTGGGCACAAATTCTTTAAGGTATATGATCAGAGGTCAGTTAATTTGTTCTCTTTGAGCCCCAGTTTCCTTGACTGTAAAATGAAGATAATAATACCTTGCGACAGATGTTAATATTGTGACCAATACTAAATGTGGTTTGGAATGCAAATATTAATAAAAAATAGCTACTGTTGACATTTCCTCTAGCATATGTGTGTATGTGTGTCCCATGCATGCGTGCTATGTTCTGTGTGCCTACTTTAAAAATTAGCATAAATTGACTTATAGTTTTTGTTAGGTGACTTATAATTTTATGAGAAGGCTCCTAATTTAAATTTCAAAGAGCAGTTTTGGGGAGCAGGACAGTCCATAACACACACACACACACACACACACACACAGTCCTGCAGTCAAACTCCTGAGCGTGGCCAGGTCATCCGATCGTGAAGTACGTCAGAGACACTGTCCTTTTTTCCTTGTTGCGTGACTAACTGCAAATATGTTTTTGAAGCTCTTTAATCCTCTTTAGAAAGATGGTGACATGTAGCTGTTGTAACAGAATAAGTGAGGTGGGGAATGAGTCACACATGGAAATGACTTCTGACAGGTCGGGCGTCAGAGACACCGACATTGTCATGGTGCACGAATGACCAACAACACACCACTTAGGGGACAGATCTGTATAAGCACCAAAAATCTTAAAGTATTTCCTGACCAAAGGCCGTATATGAGCACAGCATTTAAAGCACACCATTGTGAAGAGGTGTACCTGGGGTGAAGGAACACTGTTCAAGAGTCTTAATGACCTACAAATCGAAACAGTACAACTTGAGAGCTACGTGCTAATCGCGATCATCTCCGTCTGCAAGGGCCTTATCCTTCCTGGGAAGGAGAACCTTGCTTATCTCCTTCATTCAAACAGATCGCCTTTCAGTGAAACTCTTGATCTGTGTGATAGCGCAGGCATAAATATTTATAGAGAAGTTGTTAATGTCCCTGGAATGAGGAACTGACAGACAGAGTCAAAAGGAGTCGAAACTCCAAGACAGGAAGGAGAAGAATTTACCTGGGCATTCCCGCCTGCTCTAGTGAGGAGCAGGGGTGTCTCTGTTCTCCGCGTCGGAGTTGCTCTGCTCACTCCCCACCGACTAAAACCCTGGTTGGAAGGTTAGTGGGGTGCTCACGGACTAGCCTTATGTCAGCTATTGTCACCAAGCAAGTAACAGACTCTAATATTTTAAATGCTTTGTTTTGCTTATCCATTGCCACGTGAAAAATGACCCCCAAACTTACTGACTTACTCAGCAACACATTTTATTTGTTCGTTGTTGTACAGGTCAGATTTCTAAATGGAGAACCGTGAGGCTGGCTTATCTCTGCTCTGTGATGTCTCGGCCCCCAGCGGGGTGGGCTGCACTGGCTGCGTCCCAGTCGGAATGGCTAAGCGGCGTCGAGTCTGGAGCTTCGGTTACGGCTGCTGGCTGCGTTCCTCAGTGTTTCTTCCCGTGGCCTCTCTGTGAGGCTGGCTTAGACCTTCAGACATCATGCTAGTCTCCAGGTAAATGGACTTATGTTGTAGCTAGCTTCCTAGAGGGAGCATTCCAAGAGGATGAACCTCAGTGTGTAAGCGTTTACCAGACCTCTGCTGTGTCATACTTGTTGATGTTCCGTTGGTCAAATCAAGCCACGCGGCCAAGCCCAGAGCAAATTTGGGAGAGAAAACCGAAAGGCGAGTCCTGCTGGTATGGATTCGTTGGGCCCACCGATAATCACCTCATACTCAGAAGATACTACTATTTAGTATCCATTTTTTATTGTGCAAGGCCAAATAGGTGTAATGTAACTATGCTACAATATTGCTAATGTACATAAAAGGTATTTTTGGAATTATGCTATTTTTATCAAAAAGTAATGGTATTATGCTGTATTATTTGAAACAATCTAAACTGTTAGAAGTCTCCATCTATATATAGTCTGTGTTAGGTAATTTATTGAAGACCACCTATGAAGAAAAGAAAACTATCCAACCTGTAGTACCTGTGTCTCTCTCTCCTTGGTGAAACGGATGTCGGGATCTGAAAACACTGCTTCCAACACCTGTTCCTGTGTTGAAATTCTAACCCCCCGAAGGTGATGGTTTTAGGAGGTGAGGCCTGGGATTGGTGCTTAGGTCGGGAGGGTACAGCTCTCATGAATGGGACTGATGCTTTTACAGCAGACCCCCCTCCACACGCCCCCCCCCCCTCCCCAGAGCTCCCTAACCCTTTCCATCACACGAGGGCCAGGAGGCAGGCTTTCACCGAATGCAGCTGTGCTGGCATCCTGATCTTGAACTTTCCAGACTCCAGAACTGTGAGAAATGTTTCTGATGTTTATAAGCCACCCAGCCTGTGGTATTCTGTTAAGGCAGCCTGCATGGACCAGACAAGGGCAATCATTTATTGATAGATGGACCACCTCACCCAGTTTGTCTGGGAGGGAGGGGTTTCCTGGGAAAACTGGGGATAAGACAGTCACCTTACTTGATACAGTAAAAATTAATAAGACTTTGAGGATATTTAGCTTCTTAAATAAAAAATTATTCATATGTTACGATTTACTATTACCAAATTGTATATAGATTATTATGATGATCAATGGAAGGTTAGTGGTTATTTTCTGGGTTTAGTATTATAACTTAGCTTTTAGCTTGTCATATTCTTTTTGAATATTCTTTGAAAGAGTTTGTAGCAATGCTCACACTTCACCTTGAGAAAACATGTAAATTTTATGCATAATTTCTAGATTTCAAGACAGAGATAATACTACCTAAAATAGCAGAGTGAATGGGTACTGGCATAGAGAAAAATTGATTTTTAGATATTTTGAGACTGTAGTATCTTACTGACATGAAGTTCTCATAGTAAAATGAAACAGAAAAAGAACTAGTGAGGTTTGATGTGGATCCATTCTTCTGCCCACCCCCTGCCCCCGCCAAAAGAAAACATCAAAAGTCTCCACAAAGAAAACTCATTGAAGAGGTTGGGGTATGGGTTATTTTTGAGGTACTTTGAAGTAATCCAACAGTAAAGTTATAATTTTACCCCAGAGAATTAGTGTATTTCAGTTAAATCAGTAACACATTTTGCAATGATGTGATTATCCTGGGTTCCTTTTGCCTGATTTCAGATTCTTTGGGCATGAAGAATCAGAAACATCAATTATTGCCTTAAAGGGAAGACTAACCCAGTGTTTACAGATACTCAGTTCAGAAAGTATCAAAAGCACTCCTTTCCAAAAGAGCATCAGAATCTAGAGACGAAAATACGCGGGGCACTGTCAAGGTGGCAGACCACGGTGGAACCGAGCTGCCCCCTTTCAGTCTAACTGTCGTCGGCAGAGCCCAGGGAGCTGGGCCCGGGCCCAGCCACGCGGCCGGTGAGTGTGGGTGAACCCCTTTATGGCTCTGGGCCGCGGTGTGTTTGTGAAATGGGGGAGTTTGACCAGCCTGTGCCTGTGGTCCCTCAACAGGTTACTGTCCTGTAATTCCGCGTCCAGCATGCTGACGGTGTGTCGGTGGGTATGCAGGTTTCCAGCTGGCTTTTCTGCAGCCTTGCTCCTCTGTACCAGCCTCACCCAGGTCCCATGAGGAACAAAGACTCACACAGGTACAGTTTGAGAAAATGCCACCTTCTTCAGAGGCCAGAGGCACACCGTCTCTGTGCTTTGCCTCCGACCGCACCTCCGTGTACCGCTCTGGGTCCTGGTGTTTGTACATCAGGTGGTGGGCAAGCCACTTCCCCTTTTCGGGTCTTAGTATCTATCTGTAACAAGAATTCCTGCCCACCCCACTCCCCCCCGAGTTCCCTTTTCTAACTTTAACTCTTTTAGGCCCCTAAGCTTTTAAATGAATGAATTCATTAACAATTGTTATGTGAGATAAAATAATTTTTGGTCATCTCACCTTCTTAATGAGGCTTTCCAAATTTCCCTTTCTCTGTCCCCCCACCCCCGCCTTCCTGCTGGCAGAAGTCTCGAGAAGCTCATGAGCCACATCTTGTCCCTAAGTTGCCTGGCTGCCGGGTAACACTTCTGCCAGGTGTTTGGCTGCCGGGGGCATGTTCGAAGCCTTAAGGTCCCCCTGGATCTTTTATGGACAATGTTCTGAGTGTCCCTTTTTAGGCGGAGACCACGGGTCTTATCTTGCCTTATGATATAAAAACAAAACAAAACAAAACAGGATACAGCTGGTATGGAGGTTTATTGGCTACAAAACAGATACACAATGATGGGAATCTGAAGACTGCAGGAGGAAAGTAAAGCTTTAAGCTCGTGAACTCCTATTCTGATTCAAAAAGATCCGCAGTATATTAAGATCACTATGGAATGTCTGGTGAGAGTGTCATAGAGAGAAAAGGCCGCTGAGTTTGATAATTCCAAGGGGACCTCTTAGGGCTCACCCACTTGTCTGGGCTAAGACTTTCCACGGCGGAAAGAGAGTTTGTATAACAGGCAGAAACTTTTACTAGCCTCATGCACACTTCTGGATCTCGTTCACTTGAGAATAAATGATTCTTCCATTGATGCTCTCCTGTGTGATGGCCTTGATCTTCGGAGCTGCAGACCCTGAGAAGAGCAATGAAGTGGTCACTGCCAGGCGCCCCCACCACCCAAACGCTCCCCGTGCCTCCCACATGGTCACTGGGCAGTGTGGCTGTCTCTGCTGGAGTGAAAGGGACCTCACCAAGGGAGGTCATTCTTCCCAACCCCCCACCCCCAGGAAATGGCGGTGCCTTGTCAGTGCCATGCTTTAGAGGTCAAGGCCTTCATCCTAGGCATGCCCGATACAGGGTCTAGTCACTGACCACAAGCACTCGGGAGTCCTTTCTGCTCATTGCCCCTTGTAGCACTTGCACGACAGATTCTGTGAGTGTGGAGAGCACTACACGCCGTTCTGGGCACCTCATTTTGCAAGCTCGCCAGCGTGCCATGTAGGGGTGGCAAAACAGCGGTCGCGGTTATTATGATCACAGTGTTCAAAGACATGACTTAGTGGAGTGAGTGCTTTGTGGACGCATTGACAGACTGATTCTAAACCAGAGGGAAGGACTGAAGCCATTAACAGAGATGCAGGGAGATCTCTGATACGATCAAACTCTTCAACAGCAGCCTGGGCCACCTCACCATAAGGGGCCCCCACCCCGGGGCGTGGCTAAGGAGAGGCTGAAGGACCCTCTGTGGTGTCTTGCAGAGGGGGAGCCGGCAGACCAGCTGCTCTGTGACGGTCACTTGAGCTCTGATTCTCGGAATCCCTAACACCTTGGGTCACTGTTACCACAAAGTAATCAGAAAGCGCCACTCATTCCAGGCTGGGTTCTTGGACTTTTTTCTGTGAGATGCTAAAGGCATTCTGAGAAAGTCGAGTGCCCAGGTCGGAGACGTTCAGGAACACTTTGTAAACAAAGCAGAACTATGATCGTTGTTTCTTTCTCTCTCTCATTCCTTTTCCTCCCTGAAAAGTGCCTTTTCGACCCTTGATTCATCTCGAACATCCTGAAACACAGCACAGCTCTTCCCAGAGAGGGCGAGCCCTGTCTGGTCATGGAACGTGCCCTTCATAACACACGAGTAAAATCTCATGGGACACTGATGTTCAACAGGATGTAGTCGGGGAATTATGTGAAACTATTTCCTTGTATTTTCCGAGGAACTTAGTAAACAGATCCCATTATTTGACAAAGATATAATAATATCAAAGATTATTTGTTACCTAATTTACTGCTTGCAAAGAGCTTTCATATATATTGCCGAGGACAATATTCAGAGCTCACTTAGTTCTTTTTTATGCAGTTTGTTAATTTAATTAAGAATTCCTTGCCATTTCGGAGTAAAAGAAACAATGAACACAGGACATTTGGGAGAACACTAAAGATTAGGAATGCTACAGAGTGGATAGATGTGCTGATTTATTTTTAAAAAGTAGATTCAAACAATGAAAAATTTTTTTTTACCTTTCATACTCAGCTTAGAGTCCTCCGTTGTCCTGTAAAAGTGGTAAAGATTAACACTCATTTTAGTGTTAGCAATAGTCATAGAAACTTCTTATGCTGCACTAGCTTCCTTTGCCTGCTTGTCAGTCCATACCTCTTTACTGAGGGTGAGTGTCTGAATTAGTGTCAAGGTCATGAGCCCATGAGCGAACTCTCCCGGACCCGGAAGGCAGTGAGTACCACCTGCCGCTAAGCCCGGGGTTAGAGAAGTCCCGTGAGCCACTTCTATCCTTTCCGCCACCGCAGGCTTTGCCTTCCCTCATCCGGGTCCCCTCCAGGGTCTGGGTCGGAACCTGGGCCTCTTGATGACTTTATGTATTTTTAAAAAACTTACAAGCCTTTCTCTTAGTCATAGAATGAATGTGCCCTTTCTCTGGACAGCTATTGTTTTTTCCCCGAGGCAGTCAGAAATAACGTTGAAAATCTAGATACCTCAATCTCTTATGAATCTCTTCTTGCTGTCGGGCTACAATATTCCCCCAACCTTCTTCTCCTCCTTTTTTTTGAGCCCGAATTGTGTGCATTCCCCCTGGGGAACACTAGTGCCAGACCTTCTTGGTTGTTTCTTTCCAGAGATTTTAATACCTTCGTTTCAAGCGTTGACCTCAACTCTCAATGTCCTGGAAGTAATCCCTGATTAATTCACACTTACTGCTTAACAAAACACAACCTGGTCTAAGTATCTTCAGGAGAAATTCAACATAACCCTCTTTGAGTGATGACCGCTGGCAGAACCATAGAGTAGGTGAACGTACGCATGCGAGCTGGATGCCCTTTGCGTCCTCCACTGCCAGCCTTGCCTTACCCTTGGCTCTCTCCCTCGAGAAGCTGGCGGTAGGTGGCAATTTCCTTCTCCAGGTGAGTTTTGATGCCCAGAAGGACCTTGTGTTCGCTGTTCTGCCGCTCCAGGTCATAGTGCAGCTGTATTAGTTCCTCCTCATAGCGGGAGATGATCTGTTGCATGTCCCGGAGCTGGCAGGAGTACCGAGACTGGGTGTCTGATAACATGTTTTCTAGAGCAGATTTCTGAAACAGGAAATGATGTTTCTGGCATTAATTGACTGGTGGCTTCATTGATTCAATAATGTGTGCTTGCTGAGTAGTTAGAATACCCCGATCCTCTGCTGGGTGTCTTGGCGGCTGCTGGGGATGCAAAGATGAGAAACAGCCTGGCTCATAGGTTTGGAACTTGGGTCGTCAGGGGATGGGCAGAGTCTGGACCTTTGAAGCCCATTTTCTTGGCATGAAACCTCTGTGTCAGGGTTCTCTCAGCAACCCCACTGCATCCCTGTAACGTTTATTGTTTATGCTCCTCACTCGGGACGGGGCGTGTGCTACCTGCTCTGATCTGCTCCTTACCTCCCTAGGCTGGCGTCTGTCTCTGGCCAGGTCGAAAACTCCTGGCGGGAAGCAGCGACTGGGACTGCTGTCCCTTTGCATCTTCAGAGAATGGTCTCAAGGAGGGATGCCAGGTCAAACAGATGGCACCTATTAAATTTGCATTTCAGATGCACGACGACATTTTTTTAGTACAAGTGTGTCCTAAATATTGCCTCAATATCACATGGGACATACTTGTACTAAAAACACTCTGTTACTTATCTGAAATTCAAATTTTACTGGGTGTCCTGTGTTTTAATTTGGTAAATCTGGCAGCGCTAGTTGCAAACAGTGCTTTTTGATTATGACAACGGTGACACATTGTCATTATTGAGGAAACTGTAAAAGCTACAAAATGAAGGTGCCAGACCAGCATACAGAGACCTGAGTTGAAGTCCCGGTTGGGTTTGGGCTTACGTCTGCGTCTCAGGAGCACGCCTGCGTCTCAGGAGCACGCAACTTTAACCTTAAAGAGGAACCCATAACAGTCCTGGGCACCCTCGCTTATCAGGGCTGCTAACGCTCAGGGGCCCTCAGTGCTCCTGGCCGTGAAACCAAAGGTCCTTGGTCTGGAAACTGTCCTGTTCTCCCACAGGAGAATTCTTCTCTGTCCTCAAACTTCCCTCTTCCCCACCCTTTCTTTCAGCCCACGGCCTTGCTCCTTATGTCGCTGAGGAAATGAAAGCACAGACTCCCACCATCACTTCCGCCCACACACTTGGACCTGCGTCTGGGCCCTCGGTTCCCTCTTGCTGTTACAGATAAGCTGTCTGTGCTCCAGTCATTTGGGCAATTGCCTGCTTTCCTGCATCATTCATGTTTTCTTCTCGGCTGAGTTATTCCCACCAGCTTTCAAATAGAATAATTTCTCCCACATTAACAGTTTTCTCACTTGGATCCATATCTACCTTCAGCTATTATCTAATTTCTCTACTCTCCTTCACCTACAGTAAAGCCCCTTAAAGAGTTGTCTGTACCTGTGGTTTCAAATTCCTCTTGACCTCCCTCCAAGGGTCAAGGCTACATAGTCTGGCTCCATGGTTACCCCATGGCCTCCTCTCCCCTTCTCTGTCCTCTCTTCCCTTCCTGCCCCTCCTCTCCTCTCCTTTCTTCTTCCCTTTTTTCTCATTGTTCCGCCAGGTTGGCTTCCTTGGTGTTCCTCCAGCCCATCAGACACACTGGTGCCTCATAGCTTTTGCATTATCTGTTCCCTCCGCCTGGAACCTCAGGCCCCTCCTTACCACTTGTACACTTTTGCTCAACTGTCACCTTAACAGTAAAACCCTTCCTGACCACCTGCTTTACCGTGGCAGCTCTTTGCCCTTGCACCTCTCGCCTCTCTCCTGTGTTTTATTTATTGGTAGTACTCCCTCCATCTTACATGTTACCTGTTTTGTGCTTTTATCATCTATTATCCCACCAGAATATAAAGTCTTTCATTATCAAATACTCAGTGCATAGAATAGTGTCATAGAGTGGAATGCATGAAAATGGAATAAGTGCCTCGCCAACTTGCACAGATGTTGTGAAATACTGTAATATTAAAATGTTTTGAAAGCTGTAAAATAATTATTTCTGTGTGCACTGTTATCACCTTGACAGTGCAGATTTTAAATGTCTGTTGATCATCACTGATTCCTAAAACATAACAGTAATATACCATGTGCACCTTCAACAGAACGAACTAATAGTTTCTCCCCAAGACCAAGGGCAGAGGTGCACTCAGGAATGATACTGATGCATGATTAGAAGATTCAGAGAGATTTTCCTCAATGAATTTTGAGTGCTTATGACATGGATGTACAGCATTTTACTAAAAACCATGACGATCGCAGAAGTTCTTGTGACTGAGACACAAGAACTCGCAGTTTGCTGGGTAATAAGACGTACATAAGTGACTAGAGCAGGACTTTGGCATGAGCTGGCCCCAGAATTTCCTTTTGTTAGGTTTTTGAGGGGGGCAGTCTGGTTGAAAGTGGAGAGAGCCCTGATGGAGGTTATGGGAGCCTAAAGCTGCCCTGCCCCCAAAAGATCATGTGGGTTCACCTCTGACCACTTAGCTGTGTGACCGTGGCCAGTTCACTTAATACCTGGAGCTTGGTTTCCTCATCTCTAAGTGGGGATCTAAGACCACCCGGGAAAGGTTAATGTGAGGACTGATGACATTTAATGTAATGAACTCCCAAGCACACTTCTTGACACAATCTGGACATTCAACCAATGATAGCTCTTATTACTGTTCTCATCGTGAATATTTTGGATGGTTAGTGGGAAGTGAAAGATGTCTCAAGGGAGTTGGGGAGTTGGGCCCCAGGGAGAGGACAAGGAAGGCTTTGTGGGGGGCCTGGTGGCCGACTCAGAATTTTCTGCTCAGACTCACCCTGTTATGCTGGGCCTGCAAGTCGATCTCCAGGGCCTGGAAGGTGCGCTTCAGCTCCTGGATGTTGCTTTGGCCGCTCGGCACGGCAGCTGGACTGGCGGTCTCCTGGGCCAGGGCTTCTGACTGTGAGACCAAGCACAGAGCAGAGCCATTGGCATGGGACCTCATGGAGATGGAACCTCTGGGAAGTTTGGGCACCTTCCTCTTACCTGCTCTTTATACCAAGCATCCAATTCTTGATGCTTCTTCTTTATCATCAACTCATATTCCTGCCTCATATCTTCCAGGATCTTAACCAGATCTTCCCCTGGGGTTTTATCCACCTTCACATTGACCTTGAAGTCATTTGGCACATGCTGTTCCTCCATTTCCTGTTTAATAACAGAGAAAGAAAATGAATTGGCTATGACAATCAGAAGGAAGCGTGTTGACTGGCTGCAGTTAATGGATGTTTTAAAAACTCAGCTCATGTGGTTGCTACTGTTTCACTGCTTTGGTTTGGCTCCTCAGTTATTCGTCATTGATGACAAAACATTTGAATGTTTTCCTCTTATACTTTTAATATAAAATAAAGGTTAGGACCAGACAGGTTATTGAATGGCCTCTATGATTGCTGACTTCATCCTTGGTTGAAAGTGTTTTAGCAACAATTCTGCTTACATAGTGTGTACAGTACTCTTTAGCAAATATTCACGGGGGAAGTGATGGCACAGTGAAGAGGCTGGACATTTCAGGACATAGTCCAAAGCTTTTGTGAAGCAGTTCAGTAATCCAAAGCCAAAAGGTATAGAGGCTTTTAAAATCTCATCAGTGCATTAGGATTCTGCAGGGCTGACCCCCGCTGGATATCAGGAAAACCAAGAGACCACAGGAAAGGTTTAATTAACAGTCATTGTCGAACCATTTGATGTTCATAATCAATTATGTTTGCCTAAAATAGGGGCTATTTTTCTATCATTTTATCAAAGTCTTAGGGCTTTGATGGATGGGATCTTCTCAAAAGTTGGTTAAATGTTTCTGGAAATTAGGATTCTTAAATTTTGCCACTAGTCATACAGAGCTTGGTTAGTAGCAGATTCTCTTTATTCCCTTGCCGCTCAGTTTGCTGCACATTGGTTCAGTGAAGGAAGTGCAGCCTCACACACTTATTCCTGCAGTATCGTGCTAACAAACAAATCTAGGTAAACACTGCGCATTAAAATTGTGGACCCAGCTATTGTTAATTGTGATTGTATTCTGGCTGTTGTATTTGACATTTGAGTAGATGACCTTGGAATTAGAAAAATTAGATGTGTATGTGGTTTCTTGTGCTGGTTTAGGTTGAAGGACAATAGAACCAGCATAGAGATGGCAGTGTTTTCTGTAGCTATTGAGTCACCCAACACGTGCCTATTCAGAGCTGTGTTGGAGGTTCCGGGAGGGGGTGGGGGGGCTGGTGTCCCACCTGCTCGTGGCGCTTTTTCATGAGGATGAGCTCTTTTCTCATTCCCTCGACTTCCTGTTCCAGGTCTGTTGTGACGATGGTCAGATCATCCAGGGTCTTTCGGAGAGCCTCGACTTCCATTTCCAAGTCTTTCTTGAAGGAGTGTTCATTTTCATACCTTTGGTTGGGAGGAAGGAAAGAGGGTACTTGTCGGAAGGCTGTGATCTGTGTAAAGATTCACCTTTGCTTAGAGGGGACTTTGTAGGTTTAATGGTAACAAATTAATACATGCTGTTTGTCCTTCCTATGTCTCTTTCACGCATGTTTTCTGTGATGGTACCTCAGAGATCTTTTTAAAAAACTAATAAACAGCCATGTGCCTATCACCTAAATTTAGTAATCACTAACATTTTACCATGTTTGCTTCATCTATATTCCATTCTGTATTTTACAGTAAATTGTAAACATGACATTTCACCCCTAAATGCTTCCGAATGCATCTGTTAAAAAACAGACATTTTTTGTAACAGATGTGTAATTAATGAAATAAGCATAGTAATGTTACTGCACCTAAAACATTAAAAACAACTTTTTAATATTATCTAATTCTTGGTCCATATTCAAATGACAACCCAGAAAGCAAAACCAAACCAAATCAGAATACTGCCCCCCCACCCCCCACCCAGTCCTCCCCGCCCCCGCCCCACGGCACCACGAAGACAGAACTCACTTGAGGCCGAAGTCATCCACCGCCATCCTGGCGTTGTCGATGAGAAGGATGATGCGCGCGTTGCTCAGCTTACTGTCCGCTATCTGTAAAACATGCCCCCAGAGCCCCTTCAGCGGGACGCACCGCGCCGGAAAACAGCATTTCTGCTGCTCCCTCCTGGGTGTCTGATTTGTTAGCACAGAGGGCTAGTTTTTCTGACAGTGGGACAATCAACAGTAAATATGTACTGAACGCTTACTAGGTACAAAGCATGAGAATGACTTTATAGCGAGGACATGGTCTGCGTTGTCTCTTTTGCACGGAGTTCGGACAGCCTGGGACCGTTGCGAGGGCTGAAAGGGTGGTGCAGGGAGGGGAAGTCCTGTCGTTCGGAACGCCTTCCCGCTGTCCAGCCCTGTGAGTATGCCTTACTGCTGGGCTGGAGCTCGTCCACATGGGAGATGGCAAAGCGGTTTGGGTTCTGATCCTTCTCTTATTGTGCTTAGTTTGGCTCCTCTGGAGTAAAATAATTACTTTAGATGAACACAGTTCTTCATTGTGATCGCATTCATGTTTCTGGTCTGCGACACCGAGCAAAGTATCACTTGCTACAAAGTATCACTGACATTAGTTTCTGAAGCTAGTTTTAAATGTATTTTGTAATACATTTAAGTAACTATAGTCATATGCGAAATTTATAGGTATGTGTTTGTCAATTTTTTTGTGATGAGAATGTCCCAGGTATAGCTATGAAAATATTAAATGAAATAATTCTTTACCATCTAATGAAGCAGCTTAGTAAACCTTGTGTTAAAGCCTCCTATTAAAGACATCCACTGGATGGTTATATGCTTTTTTACTTTAAAAAGAAAAATATTGTTCAAAGTGTCCACCTGAGCAATTGTATATACATGTAGGGTTTGTAAATACTTCTAGGTTGTTGTAATAGGAGAAAAAGAGCACATTTGATGTATGTCACTGTCTCCAGGAAAATTCGGTGGAAAATGTCTCAATGTCCAAAGTATAATACTACTTTTGTACCAAATATTGTGCTGAAGTAGGAACTGGGACATTTTCCTTTTACTTCCTGTTATTGACCATGGGCATGGACTTGGGCCAGTCCCTCCACTCCCTGGGCTTCAATTCCATCATCTCTTAAATGAGGAGTTTGTACTAGAAACAGGTGACCTCAGAGGTCATAGCTCTGAACTTCTGTAACTTATTTGGAGCTAGAGAATCCTGTGACATTCCATTGTATTGATACAAATAATTCCTTTATGTAGAAAGAATTTTCATAGGACAAAGTTATACTTGAATACAAAGGCACCTTTTAAAAACCTGGTCCTATTCAAAGCTTCGCTGGTTATACGGAATTTGGTATCATGAAAGCACAATAGCAGGATTCAGAGGTGGTGGTGAAGTGGGCCCGGAGCTCACAGAGCAGGGCCTGGGTTCCTGCTCCAGCATCCACGAGCCGAGGGAGCTGTTCAAGTGTCAGTTTCTTCATTCATAAAATGGCAACGACAATACTTACAATCGCCACTTCTCAGAGATTTATGAGAATTAGATTAGAAGAGATAAAATAATGTAAAATCTTTAGCATTTTCTGGGCATGCTGTAGACACTCTGAAAAATTAATTGAAACCCAATTAGTTCAGAATTTTCTTCTATAAAATCTAGCACTTTGGTAACCAGAGCCAATGTCTCTGTTGGATAAATCCCGGATTTACATGTTGAGATGCATCCTCAAACTCTGAGTGGTAGGAGAGAGCCAGGCTGGCTGCTCCTGTCCAACTTCTTTCTTCCCTCGGTGGATTCCAGATGGTGCTAGGGCTACTTCCTTCGCTCTAAAAGAGATTCGGTAGCTGTTTCCTTGTGTTCCCGCTATGGTGCTTCTTAGGGACTTTCTTACCAAATGCTTTTCCCTCATTGCATTATCTAAGCTCATGGGTAATAAAAAGTAGCTTCATTCAAAAAGGCCTAGGGACCCCTAGGGTGAGCCTTAGTTGGCACGGAACTGCTGGTTGACATCTAGAGAAACCATTCACTATACACTCCGCAGAATAAAAAGTACCGTATTTAATGAGTTAAATTGATAATTTAGCCATTGCAAAGCCCACATCGAGACTCTGGTTCCCCCAGCCAGCATTCTCACAGTGCGTGAGTGATGTGTTCTGAAAGGTACTTGATACAGACCACATTTAAAAACTGAAACTCTTTCCCATTGTTTGGGTTCCTGGTACAGCATTATGATACAGTCACAATTTCTGAGGTGGACGGAAAAATAATATATGAGGCATAAGTTCTGCATTGTGTGTTACAGTTAATCGCCTGGATTCTCCCCAAGGCCCTGAGTTAATTCTTTAGGAGACTCTCGGTGGTGTGTTAGTGCAGCATCATTGCTCCAGGGGGTGTGATCTCCTACCAGGGAGGGGAGAGTAGGTTATTTTATCGTAATTCAAAATGCCAGATAGAGTTCTACTGAGAGCCAATCTAATACCCTTTTATGTCCAACTCTGTGTGTCAAAAGGAATGGATTCATTTTTGAACTCAATTACTTATAGACCCTTTGAATAATATTTAATACCCCTAAGGGCAGAACAGGAGAGCGCTGTATCTACTGTGAACATTTCGTCAAGGCCCGGGAAGGGGACCTCACTGGGCCTCTGTTTTCTCACCTGCAAACAGGGGAGATTGCGGTAGATAGATGACCTGAACTTCAGAGAGTTGTTTTCTTCAAACATAGAGAAAATGTAACAACCGAAGTAAGAACTCCAGAAAAGAGTGGAATTCGAAGCTGAAGAAGCTGCCGCTTCCTATTTAATGTCAGAACCCAGAATCCAGGGCCGCTGGAAGGATGGGCGGGCTGCTCCCTCCTCACCATTGGCCCCATTCACGTCTCTCAATTCTGCTGTAATGAATTTAGGCAACCGCTTGGTCTCAGTCCACCCATCTACACATTGGGGATAAAAATACCTGCTTCACAGAGTGAAAACGCTGTGTATGAAGTGTATGTTGCCTAATTAACAATGCAAATACAATACATTGTCTTTATCAATGAACAGTGTCCTTGTTGCATGAGGTAGGCTAGTCAGCTCCACACCACGTGGAAACCGAGGACCTGGGAAACAGGCTTGGGTTAGAGTCCCACCTCTGGCTCTTGTTTTTCTTTTTTTTCCCCCTCCTCACCCTAGGATATTTTATTACTGATTTTAGAGAGAGAGGAAGGGTGGCGAGAGAGAGAGAGAATCATGGATGTGAGAGAGAAACATCGACTGGTTGCCTCCTCTATGCACCCTGACTGGGGATCTAACCCACAACCCAGGCATGTGCCCTCACTGGGAATCGAACCTGCAACCTTTTGGAGTACAAGACAACGCTCCAACCAACTGAGCCACCTGGCCAGGACTAGAGCCTTTGGATGGCTACTTTACTCTTCTGAGCTCCAGTTTTTTCCCCAGGGCTGTTGTGAGAATTAAGTTGATGCTACAGAACGTTTCCATCACTGCAGAAAACTCTGGGGCGGCACTGATGAGTGTGTTAAATACCCAACACGATGCCTGGCACACGGTAAGTGCTCAAGAAGTGTTCCCCTCCGCTCTGCTGTCAGCTGATGAATGAGTCGACCAGGCCTAATCTCACATTTCTTTAGGGAGTCATATTCTCAGCCATCCATTTGCAAAAGTCTTCTATTCCCTCTGTTCTAAAACCAAGGCAACTTTATTAATGAAAAAAAAAATACGATGAGGTTTGTTGAGTCACCTTGTTTTTTCTGTAAAGACAGCCATGCACTATGTAGTTAAGGTAATTACACAGTCAGTTATTAGGTTGATTATTCAATAATTAGGGTTTATTATGAGGATGGATTTACGTTATCTTGATTGGTCCTTCCTATATTCACGCAAGGCTGGCTGAGTGTTGAGAAATAATATTGTTAAATATCGGAAATCCGTGATGCCCTTTTTAGATTAGGTTAAATCGTGATCTTGCAGCAAATTTTCTGGGACTGCTTTCCAAAGATGGAAGTTGCGTAGCTTTGAAAACTAACCAATGAGAGGCCCGGATCCCCTCTGCTCCAAGCCAATGTTATGAGCTGTCCCAGAGAGCATAAGCTTAACTTTGAACAGATTTAGCTGAAAAGTTATGTATTTTTTGAAGAAGTCTCCATAACACATCCTAACTCTAAGATTCCAAAAATTTTGCTCATTTTCTTATTTTTTTTCTAGCAGTACGCCACTTTCAGAACTGTTAGCATCTAGAAACTCAGAACTTCTAGCAGACCCCATGAAGGAGTATTCTGGATGTCACAATGATGATCTACTTGTGGAGTGACAGCTCTGAGACGTGACGTCCAGAATAGAGTCACTCGGCCTTTCTTTGCCGGGTCATCACACCGTGGCCGGTTCTTTGGGTTGGTGTCGAACTGAGGTGGTGAGAAGGCAGACGCCCTCTCATGCCCCAAACAGGAGGAAGGGACCCCGCCATCCCCATGTCACTGTTCCATCGCTGGATCTTAGGTGACCCTGGGCAGCAGCTGGTTGCCTTAGAATTTTCCCGCATAATTTATGTACAGAAGACTAAAGAAGTAAAACAGACTTTCCTAAGTCCAAATTTAAGGTATACTAAGAAAATATCCTCAATGCCTTTGTTCACAATTACTTTGAGCTCTTTTGCCATTTTCCTGGCAATTGTCTTTTTTACTGACTTTTCCTTGCCCAGTTCCATGGAAATGCACCCCCCTTTGAGTTCCAGGGTCATCCAGAATCTTACCTGTTCTTGCAGGCTGCTGATGTTTTCCTCATGTTGGGAATAATCTTGCTTCCGGCCGGGATCTCTCTGTTGATGCCATTTCAGGATGCGACTTTCCAGCTTCTCATTGGCTGCCTCCAGGGCACGCACCTTGTCCAGGTAGGAGGCCAGGCGGTCGTTGAGGTTCTGCATCATTACCTTCCCATTTCCGCCTGGGAGGGAACTGCCTCTTTCTGACCCCAAAGACCCTCCAGGGGGCAGGCAGCTTGGCGAGGTGAAGGAAAGGGAGATGCGGACCCCCCCTGCACCCCCGTGGATGCTGGGAGCCCGGGGGGAGCCCCCTGGCCAGCTCCAGCCACCTCCTGGGCCATGGAGGGAGCCTGAGGGGATGTGGCTGAAGCGGCGGCTGGAGTTCATGGTCCCATCTGGGTGTGGGGCGGGGCTGGGCTCTGCTCTGCTCCCTGGCACCACAGAACTGAGCCGCTGCAGACTGCCCTGGACGGTTTTATGCCCTCTGCTGTGGGAGTTCCCTTCTCTGCCAACTGTACCAACAAGATTGTATCATTGTGCAACATGCGTTTCCTCTTGGTCAATCCCAAGGCGCCCCGGGCCTTCACACTCACTGTTGTTGATTAGAGCCGCACTGATATGCCAGTTTGTTTCTCCCTTCCAGAGGCGAGCCGGAGGTGTGGCCTGCGACCTTAGGTGGGTATTACTCTCCGGCGTCTTTTTAATCTTCTGTGGAGCTTTTCCATTGTCTGTTTATTTGCAAAGGGCAGATTAAAGTCCACAAAAGGCTTATTTGATGTAGGACAGATTTGCCTTTAAAAAGTAGACATTAAACACACAGACACACATTCCCCTCCCCTCCAAATGAATCCCCGCTCTAAAGCGAGGGTGGGAGAGACTCCCAAGGGAAGAGCCAGAGCAGAACAGAATCCCAGGCCCCCGATAAAAGCACTTGTGCTGAGGAACCGGAGAACACGCTGCGTATCTGATGCCTTTGTGGCAGCCACGGTTTGATGGAAAGTAATTTCAAAGGAATCATTCTGAAGAGCAAACCCACAATTATAATTAATTAATAAATGACCGAGCCTTCCGCTTTCATCGCCAGCAACCCTGATCTGCACTCAGGACTTCCCCTGGCTCCTGGGAGGACAGCCTTTGTCCCTGGCCAGCAGCCCTGTCCTGGCTGAAAGGCTGGGTCCCGTAGCCCTCGGAGGGGATGGAGGGAAACAGGAAATGTGCCATGGGTTGTCTAGCATGCTTGATGCATCTCACGCTTGTCTGCCAAGGTAAAGGTTAGGAATGAATACGGAAGCCTGGGGGTGGGGAGCCACGTGCTGGGTTTTGGCAATTGGATTTAAAGGAGATTTAGAAATAAAATGGCAGCAGCAGAAGGGACTTCCATTCCCTGGTTCTAAATGTCACAGAAAAACTGAGGTCTATGGGGGCAGCGGGGGACGGAATGGCAGAGGACAGAGTGTGGGTTAGTAGCGAAGCCAGGGCAGGATTCCTTCTGCCTCACGGTGCTGTTATCACTGAGTTGGATCTTAACAGAATCACTTCTGTTAGCAGCACTTCTCTTTGATAAGGGTGATAATGGGACCTCCCAGTTTGCAGAGCCCTTTGATAGTTCTTCACTCAATTCGCACAGCTTTTGATGTAGCTAGGCAGGAGTGTTGTCCCCATTTTACAGAGAAAGAAGAGGCGGATGAGTCAGAGCTGGTTGGTTGGCACATGCAATGTGATTCAATATGTGAATTTGTAGGTCTGACGGCCGTAGCCTGTGCTGTTTCCGTGGCTTGGAAAATCACTGCCTGTGCCTCGCGTGCCCGAGTCCCTGCCTTCAAGATGTAGCTCAAAGGTGACTTCCTTCAACAATCATTTTCTGAATTTTCCTGCCTGAGTTGGGTGTTTCTTCTATGAGGAAACCGCCTCGTCTGTATCCCAAGATCCTCCAGAGGGGCGGGATGCCTGGTGGTACCCCCACTCCACCGAGGAAGCCGGGAGCTCCCGGTGGGACCCTGCCGGCCCTGGATATGAGTCCACTTCTGCTCTTTCACTCACCACATTAAAAAAAGTTATAAGAACTTAGTTGAGCCAAACTGACGGCAGTGCTGGGGAGCAAGACCTCAAACGCTCCCCCCTGACCGCGTTGCGCTGCCCCTGCCGCACTCCTGTGGGACCGCAGACTTCTGAGAGCAGGGGCGAGGCCTCCCAGCTTCCAGGCACCGGAGTCTGGCTTCTTCTATGCCTTTCCTAAGTGTGTGTCAACTCAATGATGAATTTTTCGGAGTCACGATTTTAACTCAGGTTCTCTGGCACCATCACCAGCTGCCCTTTTCAGGAGTGTGAGTTGTCAAACCAGATAGTAGAAAAAGCCTCTCCCGGGTGTACTAGCCAGCCACGAAGGCAAAGTCATTGCTAATTGCAAATGATATCACTAAAGCACACCTAGCTCTGCTGGTCCGCCCCGGCAACGACACTGGCGCGAGTTCTCCAGACGTCCCTCATCTCACTGTGTGCCGGCGGGGCGGAATCTGGCCACGGCTGAAGGAAGCCTCGGTGGACCTTAGAGGTGGTGCCGCTTTAACGTGTTCCATAGTCACATCTTTGAACAAAGAGGGAGACAAGACAACACGAGCAAATGAGAGAAGTAGAGACTTACCTAGATGTGTGGTGGCGAGTAGGGTTCTGATGGGCGTGGACGCTTCCTGACTCCGACTGTGATTGGTGTGTGCTCACACTGACCCTGTCTCACATCTGTAGGATGCGCCAGGGCCAGGCCGCACTCGGCTGCACGTTTGGTGAATCTTGCTGTTACACTGGGATGTGGTCAGTAACAGGGAATGGATATTTTGCAGGACAGGCTGGGCGGTGCTTGAATGAGTGGGGTTGCGTGTGGGTGTATCAGGGATCAGGAGGCAGCCCTGTCAACAGGCAGCTGTCATTAACTGGGAGCACGGTGTGCTTGCACCTTTAAGGGCAGTCGCCCCGTCACTGGAGCGCTCCACAGGCACCCTCCTCTTTACGGTGGGAGGAGAATGGCCAAAACAACCCCCACGGGGGTTTTTACTGTGCATGACATTTCCGAGCAGATGAGTAGTAGACCTGCGGGCAAAATTGCTATGTCATTATCCTCTGAGTTGGATGGTTCCATAAAAAGGTTAGGCATTCATAGAAATAAAACACAGCTTCTGCAGGGACACCAGGTCAGACACTTCGTAAGTGCCTAAGATTATCAAACTGTAGCCAAATAAAAATAAAATGTTCTCATATTTTGATTCGTCCAGGAAAAAGGGGCCGATAAATAGGAGGTTCAAGTTTAGAAGTATTCAGTGCAGTATTTCAGACTAGAAGAGGAAGGCAAGGCAACTTGAAGGTGCTTCAAGTAGCAGCATTTATGTTCATTGACTGACATACCAGGAAAAACAATGAAAAACACAGAGGCAAAAAAGACTCTTAAGATCACAGTAGGAAGTCCTCTCAAAGGGTGAGTAAGGAGGCAACTGTTTGGGAAACGCTTCTCAGTCTGATTTTGGAAACTTTTACATTAAATGTATTGGGGAACGTTGGTTAAGAAGGTGTTCATAGGGTTCCAGCGTGTAACTCTACAACACGTCACCCACATGCTGCACCGTGTGCTCACCGCCCAAAGCGAAGTCTCCTTCCCTCCATCACGGTGTGTTTGACACTCTTTAACCTCCTTACTGCCTCCCCTCGCCCCTCCCCCTCCGATAACCACCATACTGTTGTACGTGTCCGAGTTTTTTTTCTTGGTTATGCATTTGCTGCTTTCTGTTTTATATCCTGCATATGAGTAAAAGCCGTACGGTTCTGGGTGATTGGATGAAGAACCACGGAATGCCGCTCAGCCGTAAGAAAAGATGAAATATGGCTGTGTGTGATGTGGATGGGTGCTAAGTGGGATAGGTCAGACAGAAGCTGTAGTTAATCTGATTTTTAAAGCAGGTAGAAATTAGATGAAGATGCAGAGGTAGGCAGAGCCTCGGAAGCGACTACAGACGAATAGTGTTCGGAGCCTTAAGAGATGGGAAATCGGAAGGAGAGACTGTATCGGAATGAAGAAAGAGGAAGTGGATCTCAGTTCCGTACCAACAGAAGCCCAACCCTGTAAGTGTTCAGTTAGGTCCTACCCTGCATCCGCATGTTCCTGAGTAGTTTGGAACATGCAAAAAATGAAAGACGTACTTGCTACACGCACTGCATGTCAAGCACCATCATCCTAGAGCTAATTCTAAGGCAGGGTAAAGGCCCAGGCTGTGGCCGCTCATCTTTAGTTCCTCGGTACTCCCGGTTTGCAGAGGGCCATGGCGGGCCCCCCATAAATGTTCCTTAACTTTGGTCTAGGGAAGACTGGAACGCAGTAGTGGACTGTGAGAAAGACTGAGGTAGAAATGAGATGAAAAAGAAAGTTGACTGTGGCAAGTGCAGTTAAAAATGAAAAGCTCTCCAGTGGAATGGATGCAACCATTCTCGTGGGCGGGGAGGAGCAAGAGGTCCCGGGGAACAGAGTCAGAAAGAGTGGCTGGAAAGGAAAGACAAATCCTGTAGAATTTCCCAGATTCTGGATTTTGCTGATTGAATGCCCATGGTATTTTTTAACATATTCCTCCAGCCCCTGTCTTTCTCGTAAGGCAGATCTAAAAGCTTTCTTAGAGTCCGGCCTGCCAGTTTTGACAGGAACACTTAGGAGGGCGTGTTGTGTGCAGTGCGTCCTCACGTTCACGCCAAACCTTTCTCACGCCCGCCTGACCGGACCTTCGATGCTTCCAGCTCTTGTAGCTCCCGTAACCCGTGTGAAAACCTCCCCGTTACAAAAGCAAGACAGCGCTGAGGTTGTTCACTGGAGATTCAGTGGAGAGAGTTCAGGACGTCAGTAAAATCTTTAAAACCACGTGTAAATTTCTCTGTATGTTTATATGTTTACTCTTTTGAGGAGCGATTACAGGTTTCCTTAAGTTTTTGAAGGAGAATATAAATTGAAAAAAGATCTAATGACGTAAAACTTTAAAGGCTCCTTTGCTCTGTTGGCCTGTAGTTACCAATAGAATGTTTAGGATTTTCTTAGTAACATAGTATTAGACTTAGAAATGAATCACGCTTATCATCTGTCTCATACCCGTAATTCGACAGACAGACCCGTGGCCAGTGACGGCAGAGCGAGGGCTGCAGCAGGATCCCGCTGCCTTGTCGCAGAGCTCCTCATTCTCTCCATGATTATTTTTAAAGCCACGGAGGCGATGCTCGAGGCTCACTAAAGTTTGTGCAGTTGTGGGAGTCCATCCAGGCACGTATTCGTTCACAAACGGCCGGCTGTGTTTCAGATGTTTCCTTTGCATTTTTCTCCCACCCCCAAACTCCGCGCTCTGTCTCTGATTCCACTGTTGGTTAAAGTCCAGAACCATAGATAATTAGGGTTAAAATCCTCTCATCTAATTCCTTTATTATTTATTTTATTGAGAGTTTACTTTGGAGGTGCTCCGATTCTGTGATTAGAGAGATTAATAAGGCACAGTCCCTGCCTTCAAGGATCCTTCAGTCTGCTGATGGAGGGTTTTGTTTTATTTTATTTTGTTGTTCGTAAATTCAGTACTTTGCCAAATGACACAGCCTGTTCAGTGAGGGTCTGCTCTGGGATGCCTAGGGAGCGGTCGCTGCTCCTTCCCCACTTACACTGCGGTTCAGTTGCCAGTTCCCAGGCCGACGCGGCGAGTTAGCATCATCATCACAAGCGAGAAAGCCCCGTTTTTCTGGCTGTCAGGATGGTGATAATGAAGTCACCATCATCTGAGTGACATGTCTGTCATTGAACACTTTAGTGCAAAGCTTGGGAAGAATGGGTCGGCCTCTCCCAAGGTGCTGGAGTTGAATCTCACCTACCACGATCACCTTCAAAAAAAGGAGCCGCGTCTTCTCTCTTTCCCCAGTTTCCTTTTCCACCCGTCACTACGCCTCTCTGAGAAGGTAGGTGTTCCAGCCAGACCACATCTTTGGAAGGAGTGCCAGGATGATCTGGCTTTAGAAAAATGCTGTCAGTCCTTTTGCACCGCCGCTGGCGCGCCACCAGGCCCGCGGGGGCGATTTCGCTCACATGAGGCCATAGAAGAAAAACAGATCCCCACTGGTGGGTGGGGAGCGCGAGTACAGGATTGACGTCGCTTCACTCTTTTGTTCCCCTATTACCATCTTAGTCCAAAGAACACGATAGGCAATCACATAAATCCCGCAATGCAAGGGCTGCTGTCACTGGTGATTCTTTCATGAACTGCACATGGGCTTCAGTGCTCACTGGGCGTTTCTTTCTTTTTTGCCATTTAAGGAGACATTTTGAGTAAGTAGTTTTGGTTTGCTGAGACACTTTCTCACGCAGTTTGCTGAAGTCTCATCCTGTTAGGTGTTCCCTCTGATCCCAGTGTGGTTCACGTGGTGTGGGGGCCCGTGAATGCGGAGGCCCCTGCGCTCGGGAGTCTTCTCTGCGTGACGGTTATTGGTGCCTGACATCCAGCCATTTATGTGCTTGATTCACCAAAATATCCTTTACTATTAAAAAAAAACTCCTAATGTATTGTTCACCTTTTTGTTCATACATTCATTCAGTCATTCATTGATCCATTTGTTCAGATTACTTACTGAATTCTTAGTCTAAGGGACTGGAGCAGCGAGAGCAAGGGGGAAAGCAGGATGAGATGAAGCTGGTGATGCTGAGGTGCCGGGACGTGCTGGGCTTTCTCAACTCTGCTCCGTATGTTGATCTTCAACGTGAGACCCATGGCAGACGGCAGAGAGGTCTGACACAGGGGGTTGCTGGGCCATGGTCGTATTTCTGCTTTACAAAGATGACCCTGACTGCGTTGTGGAGGCTGCGTGAGAGAGAGAGAGAGTGAACGTGCAGGCCTCGGCCGGTGGGCTGTTGCCCCAGCGCGGACGCGGGACGAAGGCGGTTTGTTTATTTTTCTGTAGAAGAACGATTTAGTGAGGCATGCAGGGATATTAGAGGACTAACACAGCATTAATTTTCTGCCAAGAAAAATAAGACCTTGTAATAAGATGAAATTTATTATTGATTTTTATGGCATCCGTAGTATGGAGATGCTGAATTTGTCTTATTCCACAGGATTATGTCATAAATACAGTGTTTATTATGCTGTTGTAAACTTTATGTGTTTTATTCATATCCTAACGAGAATGCGTTTAGACAGGAAGTAATCATATATTTTGCAAAAGTATCCTCTTGTTCCAGGCTCTCAACTTGTTTTATGGACAAATAACTACTGTGAGGGACTCTGTTTTATAGATGAAAGAATTCAAGCAGTGAAAGGAGGCAGACTTGCCAGTGAGTCCGCAGCGGAGGGGCTGTGGGACCTGGCCCCCGCGTGACACTGGCTTCCTATTGCACCTGTGGCCCCACTGCTAGGTTGTCCCTTTCCACGTTTGTGTGTGATGGTCTTCTTACCTGCTCTCCTGTTTATCACTCTCTCTCAATTAGGGAAGGGATTCTTGCAAAGTGTCTATTGGTTAAAATAGGAAGAGGCAGTTTTGTACGATGGTCAGAAATGCAGGGTACCAAGTCGCACAGTCCTGGCTTGAATCACGGCTCTGACACCAGCTATCTGTGCGGCTCTGGTAGGTACGGGAGATTCCGCGTCAGTAAGAGGAGTAACGGTGCAGAAAATGCACGTAGGAAACACCAAACACTTTGGCACTTTGGACTAAATCGTACTCAGTAAATGTTAATTGTTATTGCTGCTATAGAAAGATGGCTCCCAGAAAGTAATGGAGTATGTTTACATCTTCAAAGGAGGCATCAGCCCTAATATATACTATCTTTACACCAGTTGTGTTCCCCGAGGCTTGAAGCCAGCATGGAAACTTGATTGGTTGGTGGATTTAAATACTCATGACTTGGTTATGTATTCATCAATCTCCAGTTTTGGTCTTGGTGTTTTATGGAGATAATACATGAAGTCTCTCTCTGTCTCTCTCTCTCTCCTCTCATTTTCCTTTGGTTTAGTCTTAGGCAAGTGTGAAAGGCAGAACAATGCCCCCGAAGACGTCCCTCTCCTAATACCTAGAACCTGTGCGTGTGCGTGTATATGGCAAAGGGGAATACAGGTTGCCGAGAGAGTTCAGGTTGCTCACCAGCTGCTCTTAAAACAGGGAGAGTAGCCCGCATTACTCAGGTGGGCCCAATGTAATCGCAGGTGCCTTTAAAAGAGAAGAAGGAGGTAGAAGAATCAGTGTCAGGGAGGGAGATGGGTGAAGGCAGAGTTGGGAGAGATGAGACTGCTGATTTTGAAGATGGAAGGGGAACCACACCAAAGAGTACGGGAGCCCCCAAAAGCTGGAAAAGGGGGGAACCGATACCCCCAGAGGACCTCCAAGAGGAAACTCAGCCCTGCAGGCCCCGTGACTTTAGCCCAGTGTGACCTGTGTCAGACTTCTGAAAGAGAGAGCTGTGAGAGAGTAAGTCTGTCTTCTTTTGAGCTATCAAGTTTATGGTAATTTGTTACAACAGAAATAGAAAACTATTAGAGCAAATGCCTGTGTGTGACGTAAAAACGAGGACTCTAGTGATTGATGATTTTTTTTTAAAGAATTTATTTATTTATTTTAGAGAGAGGGGAAGGGAAGAGACAGAGAGAGAGAGAAACAGCAATGTATGGTTGCTCCTCACATGGCCCTCACTGGGGACCCGGCCTGCAACCCAGGCATGTGCCCTGACGGGGAATCGAACCGGGACCCTCTGGTTCCCAGCCCACGCTCAATCCACTGAGCCACACCAGCCAGGGTTGATTGATGATTTTTTGCTGCAGATGAAATTATGGTGGATAGAAAACTTTTTCGTGTGACTTAAAAAAATTGATATGGATTTAATATGGATTTTTAACTATGAGCATAATAGAGATGGTTATGGTGACTATATTTTATAAACCATACGTTAGTCAAATTATAGGCAGATTTTTTATTTGCAAATGAATTTATGCAATAAACCTTGCAAAATGATAGCATTTAAATCACATTGAACATTTCACAGGTGATTTTTATTGAAAAATATAAAATTACGTAAAGCCAGGACTCTTCCTGAAGACCCAGGGCAAACAGCTACCATAGTTAGGTTGGAGGTGAATATCTACGGCCCAAGCCCGTCTTCCTCCTTATCTCATCCCGTGTCCACAGCGCCTGATTCCCCTACCACCCATCCTGTCCGGTAGAGCGGCCTGGACCGTGGGCTCCCCCATCACTGATTGCTGTTTACTGCATAGACGTCATGTCGTTAGCATGAAGAGGTGATGCTGTAACTGGGACAGTGGACGTGATGCCCGCAATCTAGTCCCACTGACCTAGATTCTGCTCTTTGTGGGTGAGCTCCAAGTGACCTCTTGGCTTTTATCACTCTGTGGCCACAAGCGAATACTTATTTTTCACTTCCTCTTTCTTATTTTGTCTGTTTCCCCCTGAATTCACAAATGTGGCATTTTCTGCTTTTGCTGTGTAAACCAAATACGTACAATTTCACTTCTGATGACTCCCCCCAACAATTTGTAGCCTATATGCAAAGGGGTCGGGGGTGAGGGGCGCTTTCCGTATCCTACCCTACGGTCCTTTTCCTTGTTATTATTATGATGAATAAAACCCAGAAACTCCCCTGAGGCTTCAGCAACCCAGGATTGCTGATGAAGCCACAAATTGTCTGTTGGACACACGGATATCTGGCAGCTGTGGTTTTGACCCTCTGCTCACCATAAATATGAACGGGATTAGAAATGAGACCTATGCTTTCCCGGTGCTTCTCCAGTCAAGACCTGTTGGTTTATGTCTAGTGGTGCCAAGCCATTTCACGCCCGTCCCCAAGCCATCAACTTGACCTGAACCCAACAACCTAACTGCTGCAGTTAGAATGAGATGAGACGGAAGTGACCTTTAGTCAAGCCATCTGGTCTCCAAGGAAGAGCTTCACAGGGTGACACTCCTCTGCCTAGTGACAGTGGTCTGCCTCAGTTCATAGGCTGGTGGTGGGTTCAGAAGCCTACTTATTTGTGCACCTCAATCACAGGAATTCTCAGGAGCTGACTGGCATAACTTAACTCTAAAGGGTCAAATGAATGAGCCAGAATGCAAACTTACTAAATGATCCATTCTGCAACCAGAAAGGTCCCATGTACAAATTGGAGTGCCCGCTTTGTTGCACCTGAGGACCGGAGAAGCCAAACTGTGATAGGAAAGCTGGCTGGCCAACATGGAGCCGAGGAGCCTGAGGTCCAGCTCTCCGCGGGCTGGTGTGGCGGTGGTCAGTGTGGCCGTTTCAGGACTGGGCTGGACATACCATGGGTTACCTTTAGGGCTCACCTTCTTATGAATTCCATGACAAAAAATTATTTCTTCAGCTATTCATGCCTTTGATGGGACTACAGATATTATATTGTCAAACTTAAGTGATTAAGACCAGGGCATTTCTAGTATAGAAGACAGGAATTTGTTCAAATCTTAACTTTACCATTTACTGTGTGACACTGAGCAAGTTAGTTAACCTCTGTGTGCTTCGGCTTACTTACTAGTAAAGTGGGAATAATAATATTTGGGGGGCCAAAAAGTTAATTTAGTTTTTTCTATACCATGGTTCTAGTAGTGCTTAGTTGCCTTTAACTTCATTCAAAGCAATTTTGTTAGATTGTATTGTGACAGTTGTCATAGCAGCGTGCATTTTAACAAAACTTATCAAAATTGGTGAATTTTTGTGCAGCCATTTTAGTATTGGAATGGGGGATGGAAGAAAATATGCAACATTTTCGGCATATTATGCTTTATTGTTTCAACAAAGGTAAAAATGCAACTGAAATGCAAAAAAAAAAAAAAAAGATTTGTGCAGTGTATGGAGAAGGTGCTGTGACTGACCAAATATGTCAAAAGTGGTTTGCCAAGTTTCTTGGTACCGTTGACATTTTGGCCAAATGATTCTTTGCTGTGTGGCTGTCTCGTGCACTGGAAGATGTTTAGCAGCACCCCTGGCCTCTACCCACTAGAAGCCAATAGCAGGAGATAGCCGACATACTTACAATATCCAAATAAATAAAGTTATTGGTGAAGATAAAAATGTGTCTTTTATTTTACGGAAAAAAGACATGAGTTTTTTTGCCAAGCCAATGGCATCCCAAGGCTGTTGTGAGGACCGAGGTAAACAAGTCCTGCAAAGCACACAGCGCTGTGTCGGAGGCACGACAGTCCGCTGAGTTTTAATTGAATGGGAGAAACATCACTCTTTCTACTCGTTGGCCCTGGGGGGTAGTGTGTACGGTTTCTGCACGTACCTAATCGCTTCAATTATGTGTTGGCTGCACGTTAGCTCAGAGAGCTCCGCAGGAGGCTTCTTGCTGCTTTCCCTGCCCAGCCCATCACCCGACTCCAGGGAACACTGGGGCCATGAGGGACGGGGCAACAGGCACTGTTCCAGAAGGAGGGCCACCAGTCCTATCTGAATGGCCCTGTCATGTTCATTCTTCACACAAGTGATCCTGTTTCAAGGGCTGGGTTCACATTGTTCTCACTCCTCCTCTTGGCCATCTTCATCCTATTGGCTGCCAGAGTGTAAAGGTTGATCTATTATGGGGAGGTGTTTTCCAACTGAGTTCCAGAACATTCTGGAAGATAGAAGAGTTGGACCTAGATGTGATAATCATTTTGCTACATATGTGTATATCAAAAATACCTTAAGTATATGCAATTTTTATTTAAAAAAGTAATAAAATAAAAAATAAGTGTTTTATCCTTAATCTAGTGCTTTCATTAGTTATCGGGATGGCTTTTGTGTGGCTGTGCCCTCGCCTCACCTCTGGTGAAATACTTCGCGAGCTCAAGTGTGACTGTTTTGCCAGTGGAATGGAAACCTCTCAAAGCAGCACAGTGAAATCATGCTTGCAGTGTTACTGGGTGCTGGGCATGCTCTAAGAGCTTTGCATGCATTAATTAATGTCATCATCTCAGCCTTATGAAGTAGATGCTATTAATAGCCCCATTTTAAAGATGAGGAAGTGGAGATAGAGAGGTTAATTAACTTGCCCAAGAACTCCCACCAAGAGTGGGCAGGGCTGGAAACCAGACCCAGCTGGTCTAGCTTCAAGTATATGTTCTTAATCAGCCTGTGATTTTGCTTCTTGACCAGAGATGGCTGGTGTTCTCTGCTGGCTGTCTCTGATGCCTTCGTAGAGGACACTGGTTCTGAATTGTCATCCTAGTCTTCTTCTCTCCCTCAGGTTACAGAGTTCTCATAAATGAGTTGTAATTTTCATTTGCTTTCCACTGTGAGACTTCTCTCTGCACCCGCGAAACTTGTGTCGGGGTTAAGGGTGGGAAGGGGGTCGGTTTCTTGGAGAGTGGCAGTGAAGGGAGGCGCAGTTATTTTTTTTTCCTGATGGGTCAGTGGAAAATGAGCTGACAAACACTTATTCCCCATTGAGGTGCAGAGAGACCTTTCTACTCGTGCATACAAGTTGGAGTTAGGCGGTTCTCTATAACCAGCTATAGGAATTTGGAGGAATTCAGCCCAAAGTGTGGTCTCCCTCTAGGTATTCTGGGTTGGTAGAGTTAAATTCCTTTTCCAAAAGCCATGGGTATCAAGGAGATTAAGTACAGTTTTCTCCGGGGCAACTCTCAAGTACCGCTAGGCCCACTGGCCACCATAAGGAGATGTAATATCAGAGATTTTTGCTCCTGGCTTAATAGAAATACTTTTTTAGTTTTTTGCTCTTTAGAGAAGAACACAGAGAGAGGAGGGCGCCCCAGACCTGCTCTCTTTCTAGGAAACAGTAAGAGATCTTTAATCTCAGATCTTTTCTCCAGGTAACACCAATATGTTGGCCTTGATTGTTGTGTTCCAGACAAAGAAGGAGGAAAGAAATTGAGATTGGGGGTGGCAGGGAGTGCAGGAAGGGAAGGAAGAGAAGAGAAGAGAAAAGGCTCAAGAAAACATTTAGAAAGTTTGCTACTGGTGATGCCTTAATTGGGATATTGAAAACATTGGCATATTACATATTTTCTTATGTGCCTGTGAGTGGTAGCCTACGGCTTGAAAGTATCACCTAAAAAGACTCTCCAAATACAATGCTTAACTTGAAATGACAATTCAATTAAATAACCCTTTCCAGTGTTTTCCAATAAGGCTGTTCCCATTTGAACTGGGAACTTGGGTTGCTCCCATGAAGCTTGTGAATCATGCGTGAACACATTGACCAGATATTTCCAGTCAGACAAATGGCAAAGGGCTCACTTCCTGCAGAAGACGCTGGCTGACAGCATTGAAACCATGCCTTCCAGACTCACTTGCACTGAGACTGACCCATGTCACTGTGTCATGGGTGCTGGTGGCCTCAGCCTGGAAATTCTTTCTAGCACAGGTGGCACTGTTCCCTTCTCTTCTGGGGTACTTTCCTTTTCTCCTGAATTTTAATCTTTCTCCCTCCCCCTCACTTGGAGAGCATGTATGCTTTTAGAATGATTTTTATGATCAAACTTCTATTTTAAATCAAAAGGGACAGAATTCAGATAAACCTACTCGGGCAATGAGTAAGATACTTTTCTCCCTTGTTTGATAAATGGAAATTGTGGGAATTAGTAATGACGTAAAGTCATTAGCTTCTAAAGAACTTAAAGTTCTTTAAAAGACACCAGAGAGAGAGAGAGAGAGGGAGTTGGAGGAGGTTATTTCTTGTGTCATTTCCTGTTTACAGATGTAGGAGACTACGTATGACATGGCAAACAGCATTAGGGGGTGTGAAAGAGTCTGAAGAGGTTAGATCTGAAAGACCCCTGGTGAGCAGCTACGGTTCAAACTAAGAAGGCAGATGCTGCTGCTAAGAACTAGAACCCAAGGTCACTGCCTTGTGGTCCAGTGTTGTTTCCATCAGGCCAAGTCCACCTCCGTCTACTGCAGATGTGACGGGGAGAGAGAAGTGGAAGAGAGCACTGGGTCCTCTCACTGACTGTAGTCCGGGGCCAGTCACCTTTCTCCCCGGCCCCCGTTTCTCCATCTCTTACATGAAAAAGGCTCCGAGATGCCCTCAAAGTGCCGCTCTAATTTGTAAAGAGATGTTAGCACTCCGTGTTCAGTGTGGCACTATTCACGACAGCCAAGAGACGGAAGTAACCTTAGTGTCCACTGATGGATGAGTGGGTAAAAAAGAATGTGACATCAACACATACATGCAATGGAGTATTATTTAGTATTAAACAAGAAGGGAATCTTGCAATATGTGACAACAGGGCTGGACCTTGAGGACATCATACTAAGTGAAATAAGCCAGTGACAGTAATGCATGATTCCACTTACACAAGGTTCCTAAAAACAGACAACCTCATAGAAACAAAAATTAGACGGGTGGTTGCCGGGGCCTGGGAGAGGGGGAGAGAGGGGGAGAGAGAGCGCGGCCGACCGGGGGGTGTGCAGTCTATGATAGACAATGAGTAAGTTCTGGAGACCTGCTGTTCAGCGTTGTGCCTGTGGATAAAATCACTCCTTCTGTTTCTGGAGACTGATTATACAACGTATCAAGCACCTTTTTGACCTTGCCGAGGAAATCAAAGTACTTAAAATTCAGTCTTATTTTTGTGTGGCATTGGGCAAGTCGTTTAATTTCTCTGCTAGTTTCCTTGTCTTTTCAATGGTAATATTAATAATAGCTACTTCACGGTAGTGTTGTAAGGATTAAATGAGTTCGCAACACTTATTAACTTATTGACTGACCGTCCCACTTTGTAAACAGGCGTTTAGACATGCAGGGGAGGAATTGTCTGTAAGTGGTCATCTTTCCAGCTGATGTCAGAACCTCAACGAACCTCAAAAAGGCATCAAGCCTTCCAGATCTTTAAACATGGCACTTGTCAATTAAAAAGCAGTGGCTTTTGATTCAGCACACACACTTTAGCTGAGCATGTTGTTACAGTTTGGGTCCCGAGGCGGCAATGCAGGAGGGCTGGGACTGAGCTCAAGAATCTCACACGCTCCCAGGGGATTGGAGTGGAGCTGGTTTCTGGGTCAACTGGAGAAATCCCGGTGGGAAGTAATGTGGTTACAAAACGTAGAGAGAACGCGTTCCCTTGCTTAGAAATGCACACGGGCTCTGCTGTCCCTCTGCTGTCCCTTCTCCTTCCGAGGCAGGCTCTGGTGAATGACAAGCCATCGAACTGCACGGAGTCAGCGCTCTGTGTGACTCTCTCACTGGGACTTCACAGACTTGGAGAAAGGAGCCTCCCAGGACTGGGACTCGCAGACTCCTCGTGTCTGCAGTTTGGTTCAGTGGTGACGTGTTGGAGTTCGAG